>JANJGN010001408.1:140000-145550 GCA_026770705.1 Isurus oxyrinchus | reverse complement strand
CCCAACAACAACCCCCACCCCCACCCCCAACAACAACCCACCCACCCCCACCCCCACACACCCTACCCCCACCCCCACCCACACCCCCCACCAACACACCCCCACCCCCACCCCCAACAAACCACAACCCCCCCCCCCTCCCTACAACCCCACAAACCCCAAACCCCCCACCCACCACCCCCAACAACAACCCCACCACCCCCACCCCCACCCAACAAAACCCCCAACCCCACCCTACCCCAACAAACCCTACCCCCAACCCCACCCCCACCCCACCCAACAACCCCACCTCCACCCCCAACAAACCCGAACCCCCAACCCCACCCCCACCCCCAACAAACCCTACCCCCCAACCCCACCCCCACCCCAACAACAACCCCCAACCCCACCCCCACCCCCAACAAACCCTACCCCCAAACCCCACCCCCACACCCCCAACAACCCCCACCCCACCCCCAACAAACGCCGACCCCCATCAAACCCCACCCCAACAAACCCGACCACCACAACCCCACCCCCACCCCCACCCCCACCCCCAACAAACCCTACCCCCAACCCCACCCCCACCCCCAACAAACCCTACCACCAACCCCACCCCCACCCCCCACAAACCCTACCCACAACCCCATCCCCACCCCCAACCACCCCACCCCCACCCCCAACAAACCCGACCCCCAACCCCACCCCTACCCCCAACAAACCCTACCCCCAACCCCACCCCCACCCCCAACAACCCCCACCCCCAACAAACCCTACCCCCCAACCCCACCCCCCCCACCCCCAACAAACCCTACCCACAACCCCACCCCCACCCCCAACAACAACCCCACCCCCACCCCCACCCCCAACAACAACCCCCACCCCCACCACCACCCCGCCAACACCCCCACCCCCACCCCCAATCCCCAACACACCCTACACCCAACCCCACCCCCACCCCCAACAAACCCTACCCCCAACCCCACTCCCACCCCCGCCAACAACCCCTCCCCCACCCCCCACCCCCAACAAACTCTACCCCCCACCCCCACCCCCAACAAACCCTACCCCCAACCCCACCCCCACCCCCAACAACCCCCACCCCCACCCTCAACAAACCCTACCCCCAACCCACCCCCACCCCCAACAAACCCTACCCCCAACCCCACCCCCACCCCCAACAAACCCTACCCCCAACCCCACCCCCACCCCCAACAAACCCTACCCTCAACCCCACCCCCATCCCCGCCAACAACCCCACCCCCACCCCCAACAAACCCTACCCCCAACCCCACCCCCACCCCCGCCAACAACCCCACCCCCACCCCCACCCCAACAAACCCTACCCTCAACCCCACACCCCACCCCCAACAAACCCTACCCCCAACCCCACCCCCACCCCCAACAAACCCTACCCCCACCCCCACCCCCACCCCCAACAAACCCTACCCCCAACCCCACCCCCACCCCCGCCAACAATCCCACCCCCACCCCCACCCCCAACAAACCCTACCCCCAACCCCACCCCCACCCCCGCCAACAACCCCCATCCCCACCCCCACCCCCAACAAACCCTACCCCCAACCCCACCCCCACCCCCAACAACAACCCCCCACCCCCCACCCCCCCAACAACCCCAACCCCCACCCCCCAACAAACCCTACCCCCAACCCCACCCCCACCCCCAACAACAACCCCCAACCCCACCCCCACCCCCAACAACAACCCCCACCCCCACCCCCCCAACAACCCCAACCCCCACCCCCAACAAACCCTACCCCCAACCCCACCCCCACCCCCAACAACAACCCCCACCCCCAACAACAACCCCCACCCCCACCGCCAACAAACCCTACCCCCAACACAACCCCCACCCCCAACAACAACCACCACCCCCCACCCCCAACAACAACCCCCACCCCCACCCCCGCCAACAACCCCCACCCCCACCCCCACCCCCAACAAACCCTACCCCCAACCCCACCCCCACCCCCAACAACCCCCACCCCCACCCCCCCAACAACCCCCACCCCCACCCCCAACAAACCCTACCCCCAACCCCACCCCCACCCCAACAACAACCCCCAACCCCACCCCCACCCCCCAACAACAACCTCCACCCCGAACAACAACCCCCACCCCCACCCCCAACAAACCCTACCCCCAACACAACCCCCACCCCCAACAACAACCACCACCCCCACCCCCACCCCCAACAACAACCCCCACCCCCACCCCCAACAAACCCTACACCCAACACAACCCCCACCCCCAACAAACCCTACCCCCAACCCCACCCACACCCCCGCCAACAACCCCCAACCCCACCCCCACCCCGCCAACAACTCCCACCCCCACCCCCACCCCCACCCCCGCCAACAACTCCCACCCCCACCCCCACCCCCAACAAACCCTACCCCCAACCCCACCCCCACCCCCAACAACACTCCCACCCCCACCCCCACCCCCACCACCCCCAACAACCCCCACCCCCCACCCCCAACAAACCCTACCCCCAACCCCACCGCCACCCACAACAACAACCCCCACCCCCACCCCCGCCAACAACCCCCACCCCCACCCCCAACAAACCCTACACCCAACCCCACCCCCACCCCCACCCCCAACAACAACCCCACCCCCACCCCAACAACAACCCCCCACCCCCACCCCCACCCCAACAACAACCCCCACCCCCCCCCCACCCCCACCCCAACAACAACCCCCACCCCCACCCCCACCCCCACCCCAACAACAACCCCCAACCCCACCCCCACCCCCAACAACCCCCAACCCCACCCCCAACAATCCCCACCCCCACCCCCACCCCCAACAACAACCCCCAACCCCACCCCCACCCCCAACAACACCCACCCCCACCCCCACCCCCGCCAACAACCCCCACCCCCACCCCCAACAAACCCTACCCCCAACCCCACCCCGCCCCCAACAACCCCCACCCCCACTCCTGCCAACAACCCCCAACCCCACCCACAACAATGCCCACTCCCACCCCCACCCCACCGCCCCCAACAACCCCCAACCCCACCCCCACCAACAACCCCCACCCCCACCCACAACAATGCCCACCTCCACCCCCACCCCCACCCCCCCCAACAACCCCCACCGCCACCCCCACCCCCCCAACAACCCCCACCGCCACCCCCACCGCCCCAACAACCCCCACCGCCACCCCCCACCCCCCCCCAACAACCCCCACCCCCGCCAACAACGCCCACCCCCCCAACAACCCCCACCGCCACCCCCACCCCCCCAACAACCCCCACCGCCACCCCCACCCCCGCCAACAACCCCCACCCCCACCCCCACCCCCGCCAACAACCCCCACCCCCACTCCCACCCCCACCCCCCACCCCCCCCAACAACCCCCACCCCCGCCAACAACGCCCACCCCCCCAACAACCCCCACCGCCACCCCCACCCCCCCAACAACCCCCACCGCCACCCCCACCCCCGCCAACAACCCCCACCCCCACCCCCACCCCCGCCAACAACCCCCACCCCCACTCCCACCCCCACCCCTGCCCCCGCCAACAACCCCCACTCCCACCCCCACCCCCGCCCCCCGCCAACAACCCCCACCCCCACCCCCACCCCCGCCAACAACCCCCACCCCCACCCCCACCCCCACCCCCGCCAACAACCCCCACCCCCACCCCCACCCCCACCCCCGCCAACAACCCCCACCCCCACCCCCACCCCCACCCCTGCCAACAACCCCCACCCCCACCCCCGCCCCCGCCAACAACCCCCACCCCCACCCCCAACAATCCCCACCCCCACCCCCATCGCCCCCAACAACCCCACCCCCACCCCCAACAATCCCCACCCCCACCCCCACCGCCCCCAACAACCCCCACCCCCACCCCCAACAATCCCCACCCCACACCCACCCCCACCCCCACCAACAACCCCCACCCCCACCCCCGCCAACAACCCCCACCCCCTTTAAAAACACCGAGGCCTGGGCGTTTAGGCTAATGGGGCGGCCTGCTGATTCAGGTGGATATAACCCGTGTAGGGGGTAGGCTGGACTTCCAGCCCCAGGCCTCGCTTCGTCACACACACGCTTCATTTGGACTGGGGTATCCTCACCGACTCTCGCTCTCCCTCCTTTCTCTCTCTCTCTCTCCCTCTCTCTCTGTCTCCTTTTCTCTCTCTCACTCTCGTTCTCCCTCTCCTTTTCTCTCTGTCTCTGTCTCTCTCTCATTCTCCCTCTCTCCTTTTCTCTCTCTCTCTCTCTCTCTCTCTCTCTCCCTCTCTCCTTTTCTCTCTCTCTTGCTCTCCCTCTCTCCTTTTCTCTCTCTCTCGTTCTTCCTTTCCCTCTCTCCTTTTCTCTCTCTCTCTCGTTCTTGCTCTCCCTCTCTCTCTCTCGCGCTCTCCCTCTCTCCTTTTCTCTCTCTCTCTTTCTCTCCCTCTCTCCTTTTCTCCCCCTCTCTCTTTTCTCTTTCTCTCTCTCTACTTTTCTCTCTCTCCTTTTCTCTCTCTTTCTCTCTCCCTCCTTCTCTCTCCCTCTCTCTTTTCTCTTCTCCCTCTCTCCTTTCCTCTTTCTCGATCTCTTTGTCCCTCATGCTCTCTCTATATATCTCCATCATTCTACCCCTCCCTATCTTTTCCCCTTCCCGCATTTCTCTCTCCTTTTGCTCTCTCCCTACTTCCTTCCCTCTGTCCATCTCTCTCTTTCTCTCTGTCTCTCCTGCCCTTTAAAAATACAGGAGGAGGCCATTCAGCCCCTCTCGAGCCTGTTACACAGGAACAGGAGGAGGCCATTCAGCCCCTCTCGAGCCTGTTACACAGGAACAGGAGGAGGCCCATTCAGCCCCTCTCGAGCCTGTTACACAGGAACAGGAGGAGGCCCATTCAGCCCCTCTCGAGCCTGTTACACAGGAACAGGAGGAGGCCCATTCAGCCCCTCTTGAGCCTATTTCCCAGGAACAGGAGGAGGCCCATTCAGCCCCTCTCAAGCCTGTTACACAGGAACAGGAATAGGCCATTCAGCCCCTCTCAAGCCTGTTCTGCAATCCAATGATCTGTGACCTATCTCCATCTACCCACCTCCGCCCCGTATCCCTTAATGCCCTTTTGGTTAACAAAAATCTCTCAACCTCCCAGATTTGAAACCATCTGACCCGGCATCGATGGCCGTTTGGGGGGAGAGAGAGTTCCAAACTCTGACCACCCTTTGTGTGTAGGGGTCTCTCCTCATTTCACTCCTGAAGGGTCTGCGCCTCCTTTTCAGACTCTGGTCCCCTCGTCTCAGACTCACCCCCCCACCCCACCCGACCAGCGGGAATCAGGGTCTCTCTCTCTCTATCGACCCTCTCAGCTCCCCCTCCCAGAATATCTCGAGAACTTCGATCGAATCACCCCCCGGGACCCTCTACACCCCAGGGATCTCAGCCCCAGTTTGTGTTTAATCCCTCCTCGGAATTTAACCCTCGGAATCACTCAATCGCTTTGCCCCAGCACCCCCACCTGACCACCATCCATAGCCCCTCCCCCGCTGCCCCTCCCCCACACCCGGGAGGGTAAAATGGCCTCGCCACAGGA
>JANJGN010001408.1:127500-135000 GCA_026770705.1 Isurus oxyrinchus | reverse complement strand
CTGCTTTCAGCAGATAGACCTAGCAGAGGAATACCACACCATTGATGCATAAGGGGTGATGGCGTAGTGGTACTGTCACTGGGCTAGCATGCAGAAGACCTCAGGTTTGATTCTTATCACGGTGGGTGGTGGAATTTGAATTCAGTGAAAAGTCTAATGCTGACTACGATTGTTGTGAGAACCCATCAGGTGCACTAATCCCCTTTAGGGAAGGAAATCTGCTGTCCTTACCCGGTCTGGCTGACATGAACCTCCAGACCCACAGCGATATGGTTGACTCTTAAATGCCTGAGGGCATTTAGGGGTGGGCAATAAATGCTGGCCTGTCCAGTGACACCCAGTCCCAATGAACAAAAAGCAAATACACAAAATAAACTCAACCCATAACCACACTTGTTCAATTTCCTTTTATACCAGGAGCCTCTTTGAGAGGGTTTCAAAAAACACTTCCCTTTGCAGTTTCTCACCCTGCAAAGGTACAGCTTTTATATCCATCGAGTTGCCTTCCCAGGAGGAAGTTGCCAAAAGGGACTGAGGATGTCTCCGAGCGCAATTCTGCAGCAGGGGGGATTCACACCGACATCTTGATCACCAAGTCTCTCCTCGAAACCTTACTTTGATCTTTACCATTTAGGGAATCCAAGTAACAGTTAAAACAATCCACACTGCAAATTGTGGATGCGCATCCACTGTCTAGCACAGCACAATTGAATGAGTCTGCAATTAGAACACCCATTATCTGACTAAAGCTCCTCGAAACGCCAAGCCACTAGCCTGGCTTCAGCCTTATGCATTATCCTTGGGAAACACCTATTCTGTCCATGTCCACCTGCGTGACACGGCTGGCTGTTCCCCCTGTCTGGTATACACAGCATATACACCCAGTTCATTCCAACTCTTTCTGTTTGGCACCCTTTATCAGCTTATCTCCCAAGTTTGTTAGTAGCCCTCTAAAACTTTACAATCGCAAGGTCTTCTACTTCCAGTGTCTTTCCCAGCCTGCCCTGTGCTCCTTGTTCTTGTCAAAGTACAGCCTCTAGGCGCCCTCCCTTCTCTTTCTGCGCCCTACTGCTACATGATCCCTCCCCTCCTACGATCAGAGCCCCTTTCGCGGGTGTGAATTGGGTGCAGGTTCCTCTTTTCATGAGGGCCTGGCCCAATTTATTGGAGGGGTGGGGGGTGGTATTGACATTTTCTAAATAGGACTGTTGATTCAAGGTCACTCCCGACATATTCTGATTCATGTCTAACCTGATATAGGTAAAGTCCCCCGAAGCCTGAATTCCAACCCTGAATTCCTCCTTTATTTAATCTATCACCCATTGCTCAAATTCTACAGAATCTCCCCACAGAAAATCATTAACATGCATCATAAAGATGCCTGCGAGTTTCTCGTCTGCAGCTTGTTTCAATTGCAGCTCGGTTGGTCAACTAAGATTCTGTGAA
This sequence comes from Isurus oxyrinchus, assembly GCA_026770705.1. Classification (NCBI taxonomy): domain Eukaryota; kingdom Metazoa; phylum Chordata; class Chondrichthyes; order Lamniformes; family Lamnidae; genus Isurus; species Isurus oxyrinchus. The sequence goes on along the minus strand of JANJGN010001408.1, from coordinate 133,554 downwards.
GCATCTCATCAATGTCGCTGTGATTTCTTTTACAAGCCCCATTACTAAGGGGACTTTATACTGCTGTGTTCATTATTATGCTGTTCATATTTTCACACATATTCTTATGTTCATCATTGGCAAACTTCCCCGCTATGTTTAGTTAGGAAAGTGCCACCAGTCCAGCTCCTATCCATTTTCCATTATCTTGTCCAAAATTACCTTTTTGTCTTTACTACCTAATACTGTTGATGGATTAAGTCTAGTTGCCATATCTATGAAATGTAGGAAAGCAATGTTTTTGTCCTTATATCATACTTGCAAGTCCATTGCTACTTCATTGCCAACAGGACACTTGCTACAAACCATGATGGTGCCCTATATTGTTTATATATATATAGATTTTCTCACTGATGTCTTCTATAAGTTTACTATATTCATCATCCTTTGCCCCTGCATCCTTTAGTAGAATTTTTAACCTATGACAAGATGGATGGGCAAACAATTTGCCTTTTTTCCTTCAAACTCCGACCCCCTAATGTCATCAACACTTTTTTAAGATGGTGATTCAAAATGTTAAGGGGATACAATAATGTTCCAGTTGCATAAACTGTAAATCTACAGGTTTGTCAAAATCAATTATATTATTGTGCTCTATATCTAACTTCATTTGAGACTTTTTCATGGACATCTTACTCAACAGTAATGTATGCTGATTAAATGGCTTACCCCGGCTATTTTATTTGGAATCAGCATTCTCTTAAGTGATTTTAATGTGGTTTCATCCCAGAAACTGAAGTAAGTAGAACTTTCAATTCTTTCTTAAACTTACTTTGATCTTTACCATGTAGGGAATCCAAGTAACAGTTAAAACAATCCATGCTGCAAATTGTGGATGCACATCCACCGTCTAGCACAGCACAATTGAATGAGTCTGCAACTAGAATACCCATTATCTGACTAAAGCTTCTGGAAAACAATATAATTCCTTTTGACTGATCAGTATCATCATCCACCCCTTTCGAACCTTCCTGGTCATGTAACATTTCTAAAACCCTATTATTCCATTTTTGGACAGTTTACACCATGATACTTCGAGTGACACCTGAAAAACTTGTTGACCATTTGCTGTCATGACACAGCAGTTGGTAAAGGCTGAGTTATTTAAACCTCAGAGGGAAACTTGAACAACTGTCATAACCTATATTTTCAACTGGCATGTTTGAGATGCAGCTCTGAATTCAGGAATAAGACCACCGATCCTCAAGAGGTTTTTTTTTAATATAAAACTAAATTAAGCATTCATTACTTTAACAACAAATTAAACACACACGCATGTCTACAAATTACTACCATAATAACTTTTAAACAAATCCCCAAATGAATCACTCCCAGATAAATCTCTACCAAGGCAACAGTAACCCATGGACTTTAAACAGACACCAGGCAAAGCACATTTGATCTGACGAATGCAAGATGAGTTTCCTTGCAGTTTGGTTCCTTTGCAGACACAGTTGGAGGCTTCGAGGCTGGTTACATCTTAAATGCCTCTGACTTGCATACACAAACTCCTTTCTGTTTATACCTAGCTTTTCCTTTGAATGATAATATCCTTTCATCTCACCAATTTTATTAGTGAGGTGGAAAAAAAATTAACATATTGCTTGGCATCTTCTAGCTAGGTGTAAGATTTTACTCCTACTTTTGATTTTAATTCAGCAATGGCAAATTTTCACCTTTCCTAAGGATAGAAATCCTCTTTACATTTATTTAATTAACTACTCTACATCAAAGCACCCAGACTAGCTGGCTTTAATCCAATTAAGACACACACAGCCAGACACGTAGGCACAGACCCCACTACAATTCCATTTGAAACATAATTTCCAGTAAGATTGTGGGCATTAACATCTCTCCATGACACCACGGTTATTACTGGGGCTCATTCTCCTGCCAAAGTTATTCAATTCCTGCTGGCTGTTTGAGCTATCGAAAGGGTCCCGATCCTCATTTCTTTAGTTTGTGGTTCATCTCTTCGATCGATGCATGCCCTGCATATCCAAATGACCTCAAAATACTCCCAGCATCGAATCCTCCAAAATCTGTGTTACCGCTAATAGTTCCTTTGGTGTCAGGGAATTAGCTGGGAATGAATATTTTGATGGAAACACGTAAGATCCTGAGAGGTCTTGACAGGGTGGAGGGGGACACGATGCTTCCTTTTGGGGGAGAATCTAGAATTAGGGGTCACTGTTTAAAAATAAGGGGTCACCTGTTTAAAACAGAGGTGAGGTGAAATTGTTTCACTAAGGGGATCGTGACTCTTTGGAACTCATTCTTTATTATTCATTCAAGGGATGTGGTCTTCGCTGGTCGGGCCCAGCATTTATTGCCCATCCCTAACTGCCCCCTTGAGAAGGTGGTGGTTGAGCCGCCTTCTTGAGCCGCTGCAGTCCCGTGTGGTGTAGGTACATCCTCCGTGCTGTTAGGGAGGGAGTTCCAGGATTTTGTCCCCGTGTGTGGTGTAGGTACACCCACCGTGCTGTTAGGGAGGGAGTTCCAGGATTTTGTCCCGTGTGGTGTAGGTACACCCACCGTGCTGTTAGGGAGGGAGTTCCAGGATTTTGTCCCGTGTGGTGTAGGTACACCCACCGTGCTGTTAGGGAGGGAGTTCCAGGATTTTGTCCCCGTGTGGTGTAGGTACACCCACCGTGCTGTTAGGGAGGGAGTTCCAGGATTTTGTCCCGTGTGGTGTAGGTACACCCACCGTGCTGTTAGGGAGGGAGTTCCAGGATTTTGTCCCGTGTGGTGTAGGTACACCCACCGTGCTGTTAGGGAGGAAGTTCCAGGATTTTGTCCCCGTGTGGTGTAGGTACACCCACTGTGCTGTTAGGGAGGGAGTTCCAGGATTTTGTCCCCGTGTGGTGTAGGTACACCCACCGTGCTGTTAGGGAGGGAGTTCCAGGATTTTGTCCATGTGGTGTAGGTACACCCACCGTGCTGTTAGGGAAGGAGTTCCAGGATTTTGTCCCGTGTGGTGTAGGTACACCCACCGTGCTGTTAGGGAGGGAGTTCCAGGATTTTGTCCTGTGTGGTGTAGGTACACCCACCGTGCTGTTAGGGAGGGAGTTCCAGGATTTTGTCCCATGTGGTGTAGGTACACCCACCGCGCTGTTAGGGAGGGAGTTCCAGGATTGTGACCCAGCGACAGTGAAGGAACGGCTGATATATTTCCAAGTCGGGATGGTGAGGGGCTCGGAGGGGAACTTGCCGGTGGTGGTGTCCCCATGTGTCTGCTGCCCTTGTCCTTCTAGGTGGTAGAGGTAGTGGGTTTGGGCGGCGCTGTCGAAGGAGCCTTGGCGAGTTGCTGCAGTGCATCTTGTAGATGGTACACACACTGCTGCCCCTGTGCGTCGGGGATGGAGGGAGTGAATGTTTGTGGAGGGGGTGCCGATCGAGCGGGGCTGCTTTGTCCTGGACGGTGTCGAGCTTCTCGAGTGTTGTGGGAGCTGCACTCATCCAGGCAAGTGGGGAGTATCCCATCACACTCCTGACTTGTGTCTTGTAGATGGGGGACAGGCTTTGGGGAGTCAGGAGGTGAGTTATTCTCCGCAGGATTCCCAGCCTCTGACCTGCTCTTGTAGCCACAGTATTTATCTGGCTGGGTCCAGTTCAGTTTCTGGTCAATGGTAACCCCCAGGATGTTGACAGTGGGGGATTCAGTGATGGTAATGCCATTGAACGTCAAGGGGCGATGGGTGGATTCTCTATTCCTGAAAAAGCGGTGGAAGCGGAGTCTTTTGAGTATTTTTAAGGCAGAGCTAGATAGATTCTTGGTAAGCAGTTGAGTGATAGGCTACCTGGGGTAGGGTGGGATGCAGATTTCAGGTTACTATCAGGTCATCCATGATCTGATTAATGGGGGAGCAGGCTCAAGGGGCCAAATGGCCTACCCCTGCTCCTTGTTCACATGTTCACAGGTTCCAGGAGCTTATGCACGTCCACTACGTTATAAGGTGATTCAGAAGTCTGAGAGCAGGCACTGAAATATGGATCTCCACATCTGTTATGTAACCTGTAAAATTCCACAATATATTCTTCTATGGAATAAACGTCCATCCTTCTAAATTATCTCTCATGCAGCTAACAGGTCATCTATCTTCTAAGTTTTGCCGCTAACAGATTGTCCTTGTCGTCTGTCTAGCGTCTGTTACTTGTATCTATGCTGTTCTTTCACAGACCGCTCATTCTGCTATTAACACATTCTGCTGCTATCAGCACCTTCTCTAGTCTTTATCACTACCTTTAACACTCCCTTTGCCTTGTGCCCAAGACACCTTTGTCCATCTCTCCATAGCTCCCGCCTTTCCCTGAGCAATTATCTTGCTTGACCTGCACCGCCACCACCATCCCCGCAACCCCCATCTTAAAACAGTATAAAGCCCACCGCATGTCGACTTCTCTTTAGCTCTGAAGAGGAGTCGCACGGACTGGAGAGGTCGACTCTGTTTCTCTCCCGGCAGGTGCTGCCAGACCAGCTGCCCTTGAGCGTTTTTTTCAGTTTTTATTCCGGTTACAACCTCCTGCCTGAAAATAAGTCTTGGTTTCCGAGTTTCGCAACAGTGAGGCCGAAATATTCACCAAATCCAAGCCAGCCGGTGAAGTCAAAATGAAGGCACAGAACCTTTGTTACAGAGAGTTTGCTGACTTTGTTCCGTTACCCCCGCTCTCCCAAAACCCCAGTGTCTCAGATGTCACCTATTTATACGTGCTGAAGGTAAATTAAACAATGTGTATCTTGACGTGATAAACTATGGAATCAACACATTATTGACACCCTCCAGTTGACTGTGCATCATGAGAACCCACTTGCCTTGGAGAAATGGCTCCGATTGTTATGTTATATTAACAGGGCACAACTCAATGGGACTGAGAGTGCGACTGAAAACATTGAATGAAGATGCGAATGACATTCGGAGGAATAGGAGGGACAGGAGGAGGCCATTCGGCCCCTCCACGAGCCGGTTACACAGGAACAGGAGGAGGCCATTCAGCCCCTCTCGAGCCTGTTACACAGGAACAGGAGGAGGCCATTCAGCCCCTCTCGAGCTTGTTACACAGGAACAGGAGGAACCCATTCAGCCCCCTCTCGAGTCTGTTCCACAGGAACAGGAGGAGGCCATTCAGCCCCTCTCAATCCTGTTCCACAGGAACAGGAGGAGGCCATTCAGCCCCTCTTGTGTCTGTTACACAGGAACAGGAGGAGGCCATTCAGCCCCCCTCTCAAGCCTGTTACACAGGAACAGGAGGAGGCCATTCAGCCCCTCTCAAAACTGTTACACAGGAACAGGAGGAGGCCATTCAGCCCCCTCTCGAGCCCGTAATACAGGAACAGGAGGAGGCCATTCAGTCCCTCTCAAGCCTGTTGCACAGGAACAGGAGGAGGCCATTCAGCCCCTCTCGAGACCGTCACACAGGAACACGAGGAGGCCCATTTAACCCCCTAGAGCTAATTCTGCCAGTCAATTGCATCATGGCTGTTCTGTATCTTAACACTTGGCCCAATCTTTCCACCCTCCATTAACTTCATGTCATCAAAACTGCAGCAGCAGCACACACACCCCCATCACCTCTGTGTCCTACCTTACACCAAGACCCATCAACCCATCAAACCCTGTGCTCACTGACTAACAGTGGCTCTGGATCCAGCAATGTGTTCATTTTAACTTTCTCATTTATGTGTTAAAAGCTTCACAGAGATGGTAATGGTTGCTCACTACCCCATAGACTCCTCTAGCCCCTACACCCTTCCCTATCTCTGTAACCTCCTCCAGCCCCTACACCCCTCCCTATCTCTGTAACCTCCTCTAGCCCCTACACCCCTCCCTATCTCTGTAACCTCCTCCAGCCCGTACACCCCTCCCTATCTCTGTAACCTCCTCCAGCCCCTACACCCCTCCCTATCTCTGTAACCTCCTCCAGCCCCTACACCCGTCCCTATCTCTGTAACCTCCTCCAGCCCCTACACCCCTCCCTATCTCTGTAACCTCCTCCAGCCCCTACAACCCTCCCTAT
>JANJGN010001408.1:62500-120000 GCA_026770705.1 Isurus oxyrinchus | reverse complement strand
ACTCCCCACTTGCCTGGATGAGTGCAGCTCCCACAACACTCAAGAAGCTCAACACCATCCAGGACAAAGCAGCCCCGCTTGATCGGCACCCCCATCCACAAACATTCACTCCCTCCACCACCGACGCACAGGGGCAGCAGTGTGTGTACCATCTACAAGATGCACTGCAGCAACTCGCCAAGGCTCCTTCGACAGCGCCGCCCAAACCCACCACCTCTACCACCTAGAAGGACAAGGGCAGCAGACACATGGGGAACCCCACCACCTGCAAGTTCCCCTCCGAGCCCCACACCATCCCGACTTGGAAATATATCGGCCGTTCCTTCACTGTCACTGGGTCCAAATCCTGGAACTCCCTCCCTAACAGCACGGTGGGTGTACCTACACCACACGGGGACAAAATCCTGGAACTCCCTCCCTAACAGCACGGTGGGTGTACCTACACCACACGGGACAAAATCCTGGAACTCCCTCCCTAACAGCACGGTGGGTGTACCTACACCACACGGGACAAAATCGCGCAACTCCCTCCCTAACAGCACGGTGGGTGTACCTACACCACACGGGACAAAATCCTGGAACTCCCTCCCTAACAGCACGGTGGGTGTACCTACACCACACGGGACAAAATCCTGGAACTCCCCCCCTAACAGCACGGTGGGTGTACCTACACCACACGGGGACAAAATCCTGCAACTCCCTCCCTAACAGCACGGTGGGTGTACCTACACCACACGGGACAAAATCCTGGAACTCCCTCCCTAACAGCACGGTGGGTGTACCTACACCACACGGGACAAAATCCTGGAACTCCCTCCCTAACAGCACGGTGGGTGTACCTACACCACACGGGACAAAATCCTGGAACTCCCTCCCTAACAGCGCCATGGGTGTACCTACACCACACAGGACAAAATCCTGGAACTCCCTCCCTAACAGCACGGTGGGTGTACCTACACCACACGGGACAAAATCGCGCAACTCCCTCCCTAACAGCACGGTGGGTGTACCTACACCACACGGGGACAAAATCCTGGAACTCCCTCCCTAACAGCACAGTGGGTGTACCTACACCACACGGGACAAAATCCTGGAACTCCCTCCCTAACAGCACGGTGGGTGTACCTACACCACACGGGGACAAAATCCTGGAACTCCCTCCCTAACAGCACAGTGGGTGTACCTACACCACACAGGACAAAATCCTGGAACTCCCTCCCTAACAGCACGGTGGGTGTACCTACACCACACGGGGACAAAATCCTGGAACTCCCTCCCTAACAGCACGGTGGGAGTACCTACACCACACGGGGTCAAAATCCTGGAACTCCCTCCCTAACAGCACGGTGGGTGTACCTACACCACACGGGACAAAATCCTGGAACTCCCTCCCTAACAGCACGGTGGGTGTACCTACACCACACGGGACAAAATCCTGGAACTCCCTCCCAAACAGCACGGTGGGTGTACCTACACCACACGGGACAAAATCCTGGAACTCCCTCCCTAACAGCACGGTGGGTGTACCTACACCACACGGGACAAAATCCTGGAACTCCCACCCTAACAGCACAGTGGGTGTACCTACACCACACGGGACAAAATCCTGGAACTCCCTCCCTAACAGCACGGTGGGTGTACCTACACCACACGGGACAAAATCCTGGAACTCCCTCCCTAACAGCACGGTGGGTGTACCTACACCACACGGGGACAAAATCCTGGAACTCCCTCCCTAACAGCACGGTGGGTGTACCTACACCACACGGGACAAAATCCTGGAACTCCCTCCCTAACAGCACGGTGGGTGTACCTACACCACACGGGGACAAAATCCTGGAACTCCCTCCCTAACAGCACGGTGGGTGTACCTACACCACACGGGACTGCAGCGGCTCACCCCCACCTTCTCAAGGGGGCAATTAGGGACGGGCAATAAAAGTATCCAGTCAGAGAAGTTCCTGTGAATGAACAAAAAAGTGGGGCAGATGGATAGAAGGGAAAAGGAGAGGAACAGAGGGAGGGATAGAGATGGAGAAATGGAGAGAGGGATAGAGAGGGAGGAGGAGGGAGAGGAAAAGACAGAGAGGAGGGAGGGAGAGGAAGATGAAGAGAAAGGAAAGAGAGAAAGAAGAGAGAGTGAGAGGGAGGGAGCCGGAGAGATGGAGATAGAGAGAGAGAGAGAGGGAGAGATGGAGAGAAGAGAGAGAGAGGGAGAGAGAGAGAGAGAGGGAGAGATGGAGAGAAGAGAGAGAGAGGGAGAGATGGAGAGAGAGAGAGAGGGAGAGATGGAGGAAGGAACAGAGAGAGAGGGGGAGAACGATTAAAGGAGAGGTGGAGACGGAGGGAAGGGAGAGAGTGAGAGGGAGAGAGCTGGGTAAAGGGAGAGAGAGAGAGAGAAAGAGAGACAGAAAGAGGGATGGAGCAAGAAAAGGAGAGAGAGCGATGACAGAATTACAGTCAGCGACTGATGTGTCATGGGCATGTGGTGACAGAGAGTGACCACCTCCTGGGGCTGGGACTAACAGAGAGTGACCACCTCCTGGGGCTGGGACTAACAGAGAGTGACCACCTCCTGGGGCTGGGACTAACACAGAGTGACCACCTCCTGGGGCTGGGACTAACACAGAGTGACCACCTCCTGGGGCTGGGACTAACAGAGAGTGACCACCTCCTGGGGCTGGGACTAACACAGAGTGACCACCTCCTGGGGCTGGGACTAACACAGAGTGACCACCTCCTGGGGCTGGGACTAACAGAGAGTGACCACCTCCTGGGGCTGGGACTAACAGAGAGTGACCACCTCCTGGGGCTGGGACTAACAGAGAGTGACCACCTCCTGGGGCTGGGACTAACAGAGAGTGACCACCTCCTGGGGCTGGGACTAACAGAGAGTGACCACCTCCTGGGGCTGGGACTAACACAGAGTGACCACCTCCTGGGGCTGGGACTAACAGAGAGTGACCACCTCCTGGGGCTGGGATTAACAGACAGTGACCACCTCCTGGGACAGGGACTAACAGAGAGTGACCACCTCCTGGGACAGGGACTAACAGAGAGTGACCACCTCCTGGGGCTGGGATTAACAGACAGTGACCACCTCCTGGGACAGGGATTAACAGACAGTGACCACCTCCTGGGACAGGGATTAACAGACAGTGACCACCTCCTGGGGCTGGGATTAACAGACAGTGACCACCTCCTGGGACAGGGATTAACAGAGTGACCACCTCCTGGGACAGGGATTAACAGAGAGTGACCACCTCCTGGGACAGATATTAACTGAGAGTGACCACCTCCTGGGACAGAGATTAACAGAGAGTGACCACCTCCTGGGACAGGGATTAACAGACAGTGACCACCTCCTGGGACAGAGATTAACAGAGAGTGACCACCTCCTGGGACAGGGATTAACAGACAGTGACCACCTCCTGGGACAGGGATTAACAGAGAGTGACCACCTCCTGGGGCTGGGATTAACAGACAGTGACCTCCTCCTGGGGCTGGGATTAACAGACAGTGACCACCTCCTGGGACAGGGATTAACAGAGTGACCACCTCCTGGGACAGGTATTAACTGAGAGTGACCACATTCTGGGACAGGGATTAACAGACAGTGACCACCTCCTGGGACAGGGATTAACAGAGAGTGACCACCTCCTGGGACAGGGATTAACAGAGAGTGACCACCTCCTGGGACAGGGATTAACAGAGAGTGACCACCTCCTGGGACAGGGATTAACAGAGAGTGACCACCTCCTGGGACAGGGATTAACAGAGAGTGACCACCTACTGGGACAGGGATTTAGAGAGTGACCATCTCCTGGGACAGAGATTAAAAAGAGTGACCACCTTGTGGGACTGAGATTAAGAGAGTGACCACATCCTGGGACAGGTATTAGCAGAGAGTGACCACCTCCTGGGACAGGGATTACCAGAAAGTGACCATGTCATGGGACAGGGAATAACAGAGAGTGACCACCTCCTGGGACAGAGATTAACAGAGAATGACCACCTCCTGGGACATGGATTACCAGAGAGTGACCACTTTCTGGGACAGGGATTAACGGAGATTGACCACCTCCTGGGACAGGGATTAACAGAGAGTGACCACCTTCTGGGACGGGGTTTAACAGAGAGTGAGAACCTCCTGGGACAGGGATTAACAGAGTGACCACCTCCTGGGACAGGGATTAACAGACCAGCCATTATCAGAGAGTGACCACCTCTTGGGATAGTGATTATCAGAGAGTGACCAACTCCTGGGACAGGAATTAACAGAGAGTGACCACCACCTAGGACAGGGATTAACAGAGAGTGACCACCTCCTGGGACAGGGATTAACAGAGAGTGACCACCTCCTGGGACAGGGATTAACAGAGAGATGCCAAATCCTGGGACAGGAATTAACAGAGAGTGAGCACCTCCAGGTACAGGGATTAGCAGAGAGTGACCACCTCCTTAGACTGCCATTATCAGAGAGTGACCACCTCTTGGGATAGTGATTATCAGAGAGTGACCAACTCCTGGGACAGGAATTAACAGAGAATGGCCACCACCTAGGACAGGGATTAACAGAGAGTGGCCACCTCCTGGGAGAGGGATTAACAGAGAGTGACCACCTCCTGGGACAGGAATTAACAGAGAGTGGCCACCTCCTGGGACAGAGATTAACAGAGAGTGAGCACCTCCTGGGAGAGGATTTAACAGAGTGTGACAACTTTCTGGTTAGAGATTTACAGAGGGTGACCACCTCCTGGGACAGGGATTAACAGAGAGTGACCACCTCCTTGGAAAGGGATTAACAGAGAGTGACCCGCCCCTGGGACAGGGATTAACAGAGAGCGACCCGCCCCTGGGACAGGGATTAACAGAGAGTGACCACCTCCTCGGACAGGGATTAACACAGAGTGTCAACCGCCTCGGACAGGAATTAACAGAGAGTGACCACCGCCTTGGACAGGGATTATCAGAGAGTGACCACCTCCTGGGACAGGTATTAACAGGAAGTGACCACCTCCAGGGACAGGGATTATCAGAGAGTGACCACCTCCTGGGACAGGTATTAACAGGAAGTGACCACCTCCAGGGACAGGTATTAACAGAGTGTGACAACTTCCTTGGACAGGGATTAACAGAAAGTGACCACTTCATGGGACAGGGATTAACAGAGAGTGACCACCTCTTGGAACAGGGATTAATAGTCAGTGACCACCACCTCGGACAGGGATTAACAGAGAGTGACCACATCCTGGGACAAAGATTAACAGTGAGTGACCTCCTCTTGGGATAGGGATTATCAGAGAGTGCCCAACTCCTGGGACAGGAATTAACAGAGTATTGCCACCTCCTAGGACAGGGATTAACAGAGAGTGACCAGCTCCTAGGACAGGGATTTACAGAGATTGACCACCTCCTGGGAGAGGATTTAACAAAGAGTGACATCCTTCTGGGACAGGGATTTACAGAGAGTGACCTCCTCCTAGGAAAGGGATTAACAGAGATTGACCACCTCCTGGGATGAGGATTAACAGTGAGTGTCCACCTCCTGGAAAGGGATTAAGAGACAGTGACCACCTCATGGGGCAGTTATTAATAGCGGTTGACCACCTCCGGGGACAAGGATTAACAGAGAGTGACCACCTTCTGGGACAGGGATTAACAGAGAGTGACCACCTCCTCGGACATGGATTAACACAGAGTGACCACCGCCTCAGACAGGAATTAACAGAGAGTGACCACAGCCTGGGACAGGGATTATCAGAGAGTGACCACCTCCTGGGACAGGTATTAACAGGAAGAGACCACCACCAGGGACAGGTATTAACAGAGAGTGACCACTTCGTCGGACAGGGATTAATAGAGAGTGACCACCTCCTGGGACAGTTATAAATAGAGGTTGACCACCTCCGGGGACAAGGATTAACAGAGAGTGACCACCTCCTCGGACAGGGATTAACACAGAGTGACAACCGCCTCGGACAGGAATTAACAGAGAGTGACCACCGCCTTGGACAGGGATTATCAGAGAGTGACCACCTCCTGGGACAGGTATTAACAGGAAGTGACCACCTCCAGGGACAGGTATTAACAGAGAGTGACAACGTCCTTGGACAGGGATTAACAGAGAGTGACCACTTCATGGGACAGGGATTAACAGAGAGTGACCACATCCTGGGACAAAGATTAACAGTTAGTGACCTCCTCTTGGGATAGGGATTATCAGAGAGTGCCCAACTCCTGGGACAGAATTAACAGAGTATTGCCACCTCCTAGGACAGGGATTAACAGACAGTGACCAGCTCCTAGGACAGGGATTAAGAGAGAGTGACCACCTCCTGGGACAGGAATTAACAGAGAGTGGCCACCTCCTGGGACAGAGATTAACAGAGAGTGAGCACCTCCTGGGAGAGGATTTAACAGAGTGTGACAACTTTCTGGTTAGAGATTTACAGAGGGTGACCACCTCCTGGGACAGGGATTAACAGAGAGTGACCACCTCCTTGGAAAGGGATTAACAGAGAGTGACCCGCCCCTGGGACAGGGATTAACAGAGAGCGACCCGCCCCTGGGACAGGGATTAACAGAGAGTGACCACCTCCTCGGACAGGGATTAACACAGAGTGTCAACCGCCTCGGACAGGAATTAACAGAGAGTGACCACCGCCTTGGACAGGGATTATCAGAGAGTGACCACCTCCTGGGACAGGTATTAACAGGAAGTGACCACCTCCAGGGACAGGGATTATCAGAGAGTGACCACCTCCTGGGACAGGTATTAACAGGAAGTGACCACCTCCAGGGACAGGTATTAACAGAGTGTGACAACTTCCTTGGACAGGGATTAACAGAAAGTGACCACTTCATGGGACAGGGATTAACAGAGAGTGACCACCTCTTGGAACAGGGATTAATAGTCAGTGACCACCACCTCGGACAGGGATTAACAGAGAGTGACCACATCCTGGGACAAAGATTAACAGTGAGTGACCTCCTCTTGGGATAGGGATTATCAGAGAGTGCCCAACTCCTGGGACAGGAATTAACAGAGTATTGCCACCTCCTAGGACAGGGATTAACAGAGAGTGACCAGCTCCTAGGACAGGGATTTACAGAGATTGACCACCTCCTGGGAGAGGATTTAACAAAGAGTGACATCCTTCTGGGACAGGGATTTACAGAGAGTGACCTCCTCCTAGGAAAGGGATTAACAGAGATTGACCACCTCCTGGGATGAGGATTAACAGTGAGTGTCCACCTCCTGGAAAGGGATTAAGAGACAGTGACCACCTCATGGGGCAGTTATTAATAGCGGTTGACCACCTCCGGGGACAAGGATTAACAGAGAGTGACCACCTTCTGGGACAGGGATTAACAGAGAGTGACCACCTCCTCGGACATGGATTAACACAGAGTGACCACCGCCTCAGACAGGAATTAACAGAGAGTGACCACAGCCTGGGACAGGGATTATCAGAGAGTGACCACCTCCTGGGACAGGTATTAACAGGAAGAGACCACCACCAGGGACAGGTATTAACAGAGAGTGACCACTTCGTCGGACAGGGATTAATAGAGAGTGACCACCTCCTGGGACAGTTATAAATAGAGGTTGACCACCTCCGGGGACAAGGATTAACAGAGAGTGACCACCTCCTCGGACAGGGATTAACACAGAGTGACAACCGCCTCGGACAGGAATTAACAGAGAGTGACCACCGCCTTGGACAGGGATTATCAGAGAGTGACCACCTCCTGGGACAGGTATTAACAGGAAGTGACCACCTCCAGGGACAGGTATTAACAGAGAGTGACAACGTCCTTGGACAGGGATTAACAGAGAGTGACCACTTCATGGGACAGGGATTAACAGAGAGTGACCACCTCTTGGAACAGGGATTAATAGTCAGTGACCACCACCTCGGACAGGGATTAACAGAGAGTGACCACATCCTGGGACAAAGATTAACAGTGAGTGACCTCCTCTTGGGATAGGGATTATCAGAGAGTGCCCAACTCCTGGGACAGGAATTAACAGAGTATTGCCACCTCCTAGGACAGGGATTAACTGACAGTGACCAGCTCCTAGGACAGGGATTAAGAGAGAGTGACCACCTCCTAGGACAGGGATTAAGAGAGAGTGACCAGCTCCAGGGACAGGGATTAACAGAGAGTGAGTACCTCCTGGGAGAGGATTTAACAAAGAGTGACATCCTTCTGGGACAGGGATTTACAGAGATTGACCACCTCCTGGGAGAGGATTTAACAAAGAGTGACATCCTTCTGGGACAGGGATTTACAGAGAGTGACCACCTCCTTGGAAAGGGATTAACAGAGATTGACCACCTCCTGGGACGAGGATTAACAGTGAGTGTCCACCTCCTGGGAAGGGATTAAGAGACAGTGACCACCTCATGGGGCAGTTATTAATAGAGGTTGACCACCTCCGGGGACAAGGATTAACAGAGAGTGACCACCTCCTGGGACAGGTATTAACAGAGTGACCACCTCCTGGGACAGGAATTAACAGAGAGTGACCACCTACTGGGATAGGGATTAACAGAGAGTGACCACATCCTGGGACAGAAATTAACAGAGAGTGACCACCTCCAGGGACAGGTATTAGCAGAGAGTGACCACGTCCTGGGACAGGGATTAACAGAGAGTGACCACGTCATGGGACAGGGAATAACAGAGAGTGACCACCTTCTGGGACATGGATTACCAGAGAGTGACCACTTTCTGGGACAGGGATTAACGGAGATTGACCACCTCTTGGGACAGAGATTAACAGAAAGTGACCACCTTCTGGGACGGGGTTTAACAGAGAGTGAGAACCTCCTGGGACAGGGATTAACAGAGTGACCACCTCCTGGGACAGGTGTTAACAAAGAGTGACCACCTCCTGGGAAAGGGATTAACAGACAGTGACCAGCTCCTGGGACAGGGATTAACAGAGAGTGACCAGCTCCTGGGACAGGGATTAACAGAGAGATGCCAAATCCTGGGACCGGGTTTAACAGAGAGTGACTAATCCTGGGACAGGAATTAACAGAGAGTGACCACCTCCAGGTACAGGGATTAGCAGAGAGTGACCACCTCCTTGGACTGCCATTATCAGATAGTGACCACCTCTTGGGATAGCGATTATCAGATAGTGACCAACTCCTGGGACAGGAATTAACAGAGAGTGGCCACCACCTAGGACAGGGATTAACGGAGAGTGAGCACCTCCTGGGAGAGGGATTAACAGAGAGTGACCACATCCTGGGACAGGGATTAACAGAGAGTGACCACCTCCTGGGAGAGGGATTAACAGAGAGGGACCACCTCCTGGGACAGGGATTAACAGAGAGTGACCACATCCTGGGACAGGGATTAACAGAGAGTGACCACCTCCGGGGACAGGGATTAACAGAGAGTGACCACCTCGTGGGACAGGGATTAACAGAGAGTGACCACCTCCTGGGACAGGGATTAACAGAGAGTGACCACCTCCGGGGAAAGGGATTAACAGAGAGTGACCACCTCCTGGGACAGGGATTAACAGAGAGTGACCACCTCCTGGGACAGGGATTAACAGAGAGTGAGCACCTCCTGGGAGAGGATTTAACAAAGTGTGACAACCTTCTGGTTAGAGATTTACAGAGGGTGACCACCTCCTAGGACAGGGATTAACAGAGAGTGACCACCTCTTTGGAAAGGGATTAACAGAGAGTGACCCGCCCCTGGGACAGGGATTAACAGAGAGTGACCCGCCCCTGGGACAGGGATTAACAGAGAGTGACCACCTTCTGGGACAGGGATTAACAGAAAGTGACCACCTCCTCGGACAGGGATTAACACAGAGTGACAACTGCCTCGGACAGGAATTAACAGAGAGTGACCACCGCCTTGGACAGGGATTATCAGAGAGTGACCACCTCCTGGGACAGGTATTAACAGGAAGTGACCACCTCCAGGGACAGGTATTAACAGAGAGTGACCACTTCCTTGGACAGGGATTAACAGAGAGTGACCACTTCATGGGACAGGGATTAACAGAGAGTGACCACATCCTGGGACAAAGATTAACAGTTAGTGACCTCCTCTTGGGATAGGGATTATCAGAGAGTGCCCAACTCCTGGGACAGAATTAACAGAGTATTGCCACCTCCTAGGACAGGGATTAACAGACAGTGACCAGCTCCTAGGACAGGGATTAAGAGAGAGTGACCACCTCCAGGGACAGGGATTAACAGAGAGTGAGCACCTCCGGGGAGAGGATTTAACAAAGAGTAACAACCTCCTGCGACAGGGATTTACAGAGATTGACCACCTCCTGGGAGAGGATTTAACAAAGAGTGACATCCTTCTGGGACAGGGATTTACAGAGATTGACCACCTCCTGGGAGAGGATTTAACAAAGAGTGACATCCTTCTGGGACAGGGATTTACAGAGAGTGACCACCTCCTTGGAAAGGGATTAACAGAGATTGACCACCTCCTGGGACGAGGATTAACAGTGAGTGTCCACCTCCTGGAAAGGGATTAAGAGACAGTGACCACCTCATGGGGCAGTTATTAATAGCGGTTGACCACCTCCGGGGACAAGGATTAACAGAGAGTGACCACCTTCTGGGACAGGGATTAACAGAGAGTGACCACCTCCTCGGACATGGATTAACACAGAGTGACCACCGCCTCAGACAGGAATTAACAGAGAGTGACCACAGCCTGGGACAGGGATTATCAGAGAGTGACCACCTCCTGGGACAGGTATTAACAGGAAGAGACCACCACCAGGGACAGGTATTAACAGAGAGTGACCACTTCGTCGGACAGGGATTAATAGAGAGTGACCACCTCCTGGGACAGTTATAAATAGAGGTTGACCACCTCCGGGGACAAGGATTAACAGAGAGTGACCACCTCCTCGGACAGGGATTAACACAGAGTGACAACCGCCTCGGACAGGAATTAACAGAGAGTGACCACCGCCTTGGACAGGGATTATCAGAGAGTGACCACCTCCTGGGACAGGTATTAACAGGAAGTGACCACCTCCAGGGACAGGTATTAACAGAGAGTGACAACGTCCTTGGACAGGGATTAACAGAGAGTGACCACTTCATGGGACAGGGATTAACAGAGAGTGACCACATCCTGGGACAAAGATTAACAGTTAGTGACCTCCTCTTGGGATAGGGATTATCAGAGAGTGCCCAACTCCTGGGACAGAATTAACAGAGTATTGCCACCTCCTAGGACAGGGATTAACAGACAGTGACCAGCTCCTAGGACAGGGATTAAGAGAGAGTGACCACCTCCAGGGACAGGGATTAACAGAGAGTGAGCACCTCCGGGGAGAGGATTTAACAAAGAGTAACAACCTCCTGCGACAGGGATTTACAGAGATTGACCACCTCCTGGGAGAGGATTTAACAAAGAGTGACATCCTTCTGGGACAGGGATTTACAGAGATTGACCACCTCCTGGGAGAGGATTTAACAAAGAGTGACATCCTTCTGGGACAGGGATTTACAGAGAGTGACCACCTCCTTGGAAAGGGATTAACAGAGATTGACCACCTCCTGGGACGAGGATTAACAGTGAGTGTCCACCTCCTGGGACAAGGATTAAGAGACAGTGACCACCTCATGGGGCACTTATTAATAGCGGTTGACCACCTCCGGGGACAAGGATTAACAGAGAGTGACCATCTCCTGGGACAAGTATTAACAGAGTGACCACCTCCTGGGACAGGAATTAACAGAGAGTGACCACCTCCTGGGACAGGGATTAACAGACAGTGACCACCTCCTGGGACAGGTATTAACAGAGTGACCACCTCCTGGGACAGGAATTAACAGAGAGTGACCACCTCCTGGGACAGGGATTAACAGAGAGTGACCACCTCCTGGGACGAGGATTAACAGTGAGTGACCACCTACTGGGATAGGGATTAACAGACAGTGACCACCTCCTGTGACAGTTATTAATAGAGGTTGACCACCACCGGGGACAAGGATTAACAGAGAGTGACCACCTCCTCGGACATGGATTAACACAGAGTGACCACCGCCTCAGACAGGAATTAACAGAGAGTGACCATGGCCTGGGACAGGGATTATCAGAGAGTGACCACTTCCAGGGCCAGGTATTAACAGAGGTACCATCTCCAGGGACAGGTATTAACAGAGAGTGACCACTTTGTCGGACAGGGATTAACAGAGAGTGACCACCTCCTGGGACAGAGATTAAAAAGAGTGACCACCTCCTGGGACAGTTATTAACAGACAGTTTCTAACTCCTGGGACAGGGATTAATACAGAGTGACCACCTCCTGGGACAGTGATTAAGAAAGTGACCACCTCCTGGGACAGGGATTAAGAGAGTGACCACCTCCTGGGACAGGGATTAATAGCGAGTGACCACCTCCAGGGGCAGGGATTAACAGAGAGTGAGCACCTCCTGGGAGAGGATTTAACAAAGAGTAACAACCTCCTGGGAGAGGGATTAACAGAGAGTGACCACCTCCTGGGAGAGCATTTAACAAAGAGTGACAACCTTCTGGGACAGGGATTAACAGAGAGTGACCACCTCCTGGGACAGGTATTAACAGACAGTGACCACCTGTTGGGACAGGAATTAACAGAGAGTGGCCACCTGTTGGGACAGGGATTAATATATTGTGACAACCTCCTGGGACAGTGATTAACAGAGAGTGACGACTTTCTGGGACAGGGATTAACAGAGAGTGACCACTTTCTGGGACAGGGATTAACAGAGAGATGCCAAATCCTGGGACAGGGATTAACAGAGAGTGACCACCGCCTGGGACAGGGATTAATAGATTGTGACAACCTCCTGGGACAGGGATTAACAGAGAGTGACCACCTCCTGGGACAGGGATTAACAGAGAGTGACCACCTCCTGGGACATGGATTAACAGAGAGTGACCACCTCCTGGGACATGGATTAACAGAGAGTGACCACTTTCTGGGTCAGGGATTAACAGAGAGTGACCACCTCCTGGGACAGGGATTAACAGAGAGATGCCAAATCCTGGGACAGGGATTAACAGAGAGTGACCACCTTCTCGGACAGGGATTAACACAGAGTGACAACTGCCTCGGACAGGAATTAACAGAGAGTGACCACCGCCTTAGACAGGGATTATCAGAGAGTGACCACCTCCTGGGACAGGTATTAACAGGAAGTGACCACCTCATGGGACAGGTATTAACAGAGAGTGACCACTTCCTTGGACAGG
The DNA here is from genome assembly GCA_026770705.1 of Isurus oxyrinchus. NCBI lineage: Eukaryota > Metazoa > Chordata > Chondrichthyes > Lamniformes > Lamnidae > Isurus > Isurus oxyrinchus. Next base: position 106,745 of record JANJGN010001408.1, on the reverse strand, counting down.
GATTAACAGAGAGTGACCACTTCATAGGACAGAGATTAACAGAGAGTGACCACATCCTGGGACAAAGATTAACAGTTAGTGACCTCCTCTTGGGATAGGGATTATCAGAGAGTGCCCAACTCCTGGGACAGGAATTAACAGAGTATTGCCACCTCCTAGGACAGGGATTAACAGACAGTGACCACCTCCTAGGACAGGGATTAACAGAGAGTGAGCACCTCCTGGGAGAGGATTTAACAAAGAGTAACAACCTCCTGCGACAGTGATTTACAGAGATTGACCACCTCCTGGGAGAGGATTTAACAAAGAGTGACATCCTTCTGGGAGAGGGATTTACAGAGATTGACCACCTCCTGGGAGAGGATTTAACAAAGAGTGACATCCTTCTGGGACAGGGATTTACAGAGATTGACCACCTCCTGGGAGAGGATTTAACAAAGAGTGACATCCTTCTGGGACAAGGATTAACAGAGAGTGACCACCTCCTGGGACAAGGATTAACAGAGAGTGACCACCTTCTGGGACAGGGATTAACAGAGAGTGACCACCTCCTGGGACATGGATTAACACAGAGTGACCACCGCCTCAGACAGGAATTAACAGAGAGTGACCATGGCCTGGGACAGGGATTATCAGAGAGTGACCACTTCCAGGGACAGGTATTAACAGAGTGACCATCTCCTGGGACAGGTATTAACAGAGAGTGACCACTTCGTCGGACAGGGATTAACAGAGAGATGCCAAATCCTGGGACAGGGATTAACCGAGAGTGACCACCGCCTGGGACAGGTATTAACAGACAGTGACCACCTGTTGGGACAGGGATTAATAGATTGTGACAACCTCCTGGGACAGGGATTAACAGAGAGTGACCACCTCCTGGGACATGGATTAACAGAGAGTGACCACCTCCTGGGTCATGGATTAACAGAGAGTGACCACTTTCTGGGTCAGGGATTAACAGAGAGTGACCACCTCCTGGGACAGGGATTAACAGAGAGATGCCAAATCCTGGGACAGGGATTAACAGAGAGTGACCACCTCCTGGGTCATGGATTAACAGAGAGTGACCACCTTCTGGGACAGGGATTAACAGAAAGTGACCACCTCCTCGGACAGGGATTAACACAGAGTGACAACTGCCTCGGACAGGAATTAACAGAGAGTGACCACCGCCTTAGACAGGGATTATCAGAGACTGACCACCTCCTGGGACAGGTATTAACAGAGAGTGACCACTTCCTTGGACAGGGATTAACAGAGAGTGACCACTTCATGGGACAGGGATTAACAGAGAGTGACCACATCCTGGGACAAAGATTAACAGTGAGTGACCTCCTCTTGGGATAGGGATTATCAGAGAGTGCCCAACTCCTGGGACAGGAATTAACAGAGTATTGCCACCTCCTAGGACAGGGATTAACAGACAGTGACCACCTCCTAGGACAGGGATTAACAGAGAGTGAGCACCTCCTGGGAGAGGATTTAACAAAGAGTAACAACCTCCTGCGACAGTGATTTACAGAGATTGACCACCTCCTGGGAGAGGATTTAACAAAGAGTGACATCCTTCTGGGACAGGGATTTACAGAGATTGACCACCTCCTGGGAGAGGATTTAACAAAGAGTGACATCCTTCTGGGACAAGGATTAACAGAGAGTGACCACCTCCTGGGACAAGGATTAACAGAGAGTGACCACCTTCTGGGACAGGGATTAACAGAGAGTGACCACCTCCTGGGACATGGATTAACACAGAGTGACCACCGCCTCAGACAGGAATTAACAGAGAGTGACCATGGCCTGGGACAGGGATTATCAGAGAGTGACCACTTCCAGGGACAGGTATTAACAGAGTGACCATCTCCTGGGACAGGTATTAACAGAGAGTGACCACTTCGTCGGACAGGGATTAACAGAGAGTGACCACCTCCTGGGACAGAGATTAACAGAGAGTGACCACCTCCTGGGACAGAGATTAAAAAGAGTGACCACCTCCTGGGACAGGTATTAACAGACAGTTTCTAACTCCTGGGACAGGGATTAACAGAGAGTGACCACCTCCTGGGACAGGGATTAACAGAGAGTGACCACCTCCTGGGACAGGGATTAACAGAGAGTGAGCACCTCCTGGGAGAGGATTTAACAAAGTGTGACAACCTTCTGGTTAGAGATTTACAGAGGGTGACCACCTCCTAGGACAGGGATTAACAGAGAGTGACCACCTCCTTGGAAAGGGATTAACAGAGAGTGACCCGCCCCTGGGACAGGGATAAACAGAGAGTGACCACCTCCTCGGACAGGGATTAACACAGAGTGACAACCGCCTCAGACAGGAATTAACAGAGAGTGACCACCGCCTTGGACAGGGATTATCAGAGAGTGACCACCTCCTGGGACAGGTATTAACAGGAAGTGACCACCTCCAGGGACAGGTATTAACAGAGAGTGACCACTTCCTTGGACAGGGATTAACAGAGAGTGACCACTTCATGGGACAGGGATTAACAGAGAGTGACCACATCCTGGGACAAAGATTAACAGTGAGTGACCTCCTCTTGGGATAGGGATTATCAGAGAGTGCCCAACTCCTGGGACAGGAATTAACAGAGTATGGCCACCTCCTAGGACAGGGATTAACAGACAGTGACCAGCTCCTAGGACAGGGATTAACAGAGAGTGACCACATAATGGAACAGGGATTAATAGTCAGTGATAACCTCCTCGGACAGGGATTAACAGAAAGTGACCACCTCTTGGGACAGGGATTAACAAGTGAGACCACCTCCTGGGACAGAGATTAAGAAAGTGACCACCTCCTGGGACAGGTATTAACAGACAGTTTCTAACTCCTGGGACAGGGATTAATAAAGAGTGACCACCTCCCGGGACAGTGATTAAGAGAGTGACCACCTCCTGGGACAGGGATTAACAGACAGTGACCACCTGTTGGGACAGGGATTAATAGAGTGTGACCACTTTCAAGGACAGGGATTAACAGAGACTGACCACCTCCTGGGACATGGATTAACAGAGAGTGAACACTTTCTGGGACATGGATTAACAGAGAGTGACCACTTTCAAGGACAGGGATTAACAGAGACTGACCACCTCCTGGGACATGGATTAACAGAGAGTGACCACTTTCTGGGACAGGGATTAACAGAGAGATGCCAAATCCTGGGACAGGGATTAACCGAGAGTGACCACCGCCTGGGACAGTGATTATCAGAGAGTGACCACCTCTTGGGATAGGGATTATCAGAGAGTGACCAGCTCCTGGGACAGGTATTAACAGAGAGTGACCACATCCTGGGACGAGGATTAACAGAGAGTGACCACCTCCTGGAAAGGGATTAACAGACAGTGACCACCTCCTGGGACAGTTATTAATAGAGGTTGACCACCTCCTTGCACAGGGATTAACAGAGAGTGACCACCTCCGGGGACAGGGATTAACAGAGAGTGACCACCTCCTGGGACAGAGATTAACAGAGAGTGACCACCTCCAGGGACAGGGATTAACAGAGATTGACCACATCCTGGGACGAGGATTAACAGTGAGTGACCACCTCCTGGGAAGGGATTAACAGACAGTGACCACCTCCTGGGACAGTTATTCATAGAGGTTGACCACCTCCGGGGACAGGGATTAACAGAGAGTGACCACCTCCGGGGACAGGGATTAACAGAGAGTGACCACCTCCTGGGACAGGGATTAACAGAGAGTGACCACCTCCTGGGACAGGGATTAACAAAGTGACCACCTCCTGGGACAGGGATTAACAGAGAGTGGCCCACCTCTAGGAGAGGGATTAACAGAGAGTGACCACCTCCTGGGAAGAGGATTAACAGTGAGTGACCACCTACTGGGACAGGGATTAAAAGACAGTGAACACCTCCTGCGACAGTTATTAATAGAGGTTGACCACCTCCGGGGACAAGGATTAACAGAGAGTGACCACCTTCTGGGACAGGGATTAACAGAGAGTGACCACCTTCTCGGACATGGATTAACACAGAGTGACCACCGCCTCGGACAGGAATTAACAGAGAGTGACCAACTCTTTGGACAGGGATTAACAGAGAGTGACCACATCCCGGGACAGGTATTAACAGAGTGACCACCACTTGGGACAGGGATTAACAAGTGCGACAATCTTCTGGGACAGAGATTAAGAAAGTGACCACCTCCTGGGACAGGGATTTAGTGAGTGACCACCTCCTGGGACAGGGATTTAGAGAGTGACCACCTCCTGGGACAGAGATTAAAAAGAGTGACCACCTCCTGGGACAGGTATTAACAGACAGTTTCTAACTCCTGGGACAGGGATTAATACAGAGTGACCATCTCCTGGGACAGAGATTAAGAGAGTGACCACCTCCTGGGACAGGTATTAACAGAGTGTGACCACCTCCTGGGACAGGGATTAACAGAGTGTGACCACCTCCTGGGACAGAGATTAACAGACAGTGACCACCGCTTGGGACAGTAATTAATAGAGGTTGACCTCTTCCGGGGACAAGGATTAACAAAGAGTGACCACCCCTGGGGCAGGGATTAACAGAGAGTGACCACCTCCTGGGACAGGGATTAACAGAGAGTGAACTCCTTCTGGGACAGGGATTAACAGAGAGTGACCACCTCCTGGGACAGAAATTAACAGAGAGTGACCACCTCCTGGGAAAAGTATTAACAGGGAGTGACCACATTCTGGGACAGGGATTAACAGAGAGTGACCACCTCCTGGGACAGAAATTAACAGAGAGTGACCACCTCCTGGGAAAAGTATTAACAGGGAGTGACCACATTCTGGGACAGGAATTAACAGAGAGTAAGCACCTCCTGGGACAGGGATTAACAGTGAGTGACCACTTCCTTGGACAGGGATTAACAGACAGTGACAACCTCTTGGGACAGTTATTAATAGAGGTTGACCTCATCCGGGGACAAGGATTAACAAAGAGTGACCACCGCCTGGGACAGGGATTAACAGAGAGTGACCACCTCCTGGGACAGGAATTAACAGACAGTGACCACCTCCAGGGAAGGGGATTAACAGAGAGTGACCACCTCCTGGGACAGGGATTAACAGAGAGTGACCACATCCTGGGACGAGGATTAACAGTGAGTGACCACCTCCTGGGACAGGGATTAACAGAGAGTGACCACCCCCTGGTGCAGGGATTAACAGTGTGTGACCACCTCCTGGGACAGGGATTAACAGAGAGTGACCACCTCCTGGGACAGGGATTAACAGAGAATGACCAACTCTTTGGACAGGGATTAACAGAGAGTGACCACCTCCTGGGACAGGGATTAACAGATAGTGACCAACTCTTTGGACAGGGATTAACAGAGAGTGACCACCTCCTGGGACAGAGATTAACAGAGAGTGACCACCTCCAGGGACAGGGATTAACAGAGATTGACCACATCCTGGGACGAGGATTAACAGTGAGTGACCACCTCCTGGGAAGGGATTAACAGACAGTGACCACCTCCTGGGACAGTTATTCATAGAGGTTGACCACCTCCGGGGACAGGGATTAACAGAGAGTGACCACCTCCGGGGACAGGGATTAACAGAGAGTGACCACCTCCTGGGACAGGGATTAACAGAGAGTGACCACCTCCTGGGACAGGGATTAACAAAGTGACCACCTCCTGGGACAGGGATTAACAGAGAGTGGCCCACCTCTAGGAGAGGGATTAACAGAGAGTGACCACCTCCTGGGAAGAGGATTAACAGTGAGTGACCACCTACTGGGACAGGGATTAAAAGACAGTGAACACCTCCTGCGACAGTTATTAATAGAGGTTGACCACCTCCGGGGACAAGGATTAACAGAGAGTGACCACCTTCTGGGACAGGGATTAACAGAGAGTGACCACCTTCTCGGACATGGATTAACACAGAGTGACCACCGCCTCGGACAGGAATTAACAGAGAGTGACCAACTCTTTGGACAGGGATTAACAGAGAGTGACCACATCCCGGGACAGGTATTAACAGAGTGACCACCACTTGGGACAGGGATTAACAAGTGCGACAATCTTCTGGGACAGAGATTAAGAAAGTGACCACCTCCTGGGACAGGGATTTAGTGAGTGACCACCTCCTGGGACAGGGATTTAGAGAGTGACCACCTCCTGGGACAGAGATTAAAAAGAGTGACCACCTCCTGGGACAGGTATTAACAGACAGTTTCTAACTCCTGGGACAGGGATTAATACAGAGTGACCATCTCCTGGGACAGAGATTAAGAGAGTGACCACCTCCTGGGACAGGTATTAACAGACAGTGACCACCTCCTGGGACAGGGATTAACAGAGTGTGACCACCTCCTGGGACAGAGATTAACAGACAGTGACCACCGCTTGGGACAGTTATTAATAGAGGTTGACCTCTTCCGGGGACAAGGATTAACAAAGAGTGACCACCCCTGGGGCAGGGATTAACAGAGAGTGACCACCTCCTGGGACAGGGATTAACAGAGAGTGAACTCCTTCTGGGACAGGGATTAACAGAGAGTGACCACCTCCTGGGACAGAAATTAACAGAGAGTGACCACCTCCTGGGAAAAGTATTAACAGGGAGTGACCACATTCTGGGACAGGGATTAACAGAGAGTGACCACCTCCTGGGACAGAAATTAACAGAGAGTGACCACCTCCTGGGAAAAGTATTAACAGGGAGTGACCACATTCTGGGACAGGAATTAACAGAGAGTAAGCACCTCCTGGGACAGGGATTAACAGTGAGTGACCACTTCCTTGGACAGGGATTAACAGACAGTGACAACCTCTTGGGACAGTTATTAATAGAGGTTGACCTCATCCGGGGACAAGGATTAACAAAGAGTGACCACCGCCTGGGACAGGGATTAACAGAGAGTGACCACCTCCTGGGACAGGAATTAACAGACAGTGACCACCTCCAGGGAAGGGGATTAACAGAGAGTGACCACCTCCTGGGACAGGGATTAACAGAGAGTGACCACATCCTGGGACGAGGATTAACAGTGAGTGACCACCTCCTGGGACAGGGATTAACAGAGAGTGACCACCCCCTGGTGCAGGGATTAACAGTGTGTGACCACCTCCTGGGACAGGGATTAACAGAGAGTGACCACCTCCTGGGACAGGGATTAACAGAGAATGACCAACTCTTTGGACAGGGATTAACAGAGAGTGACCACCTCCTGGGACAGGGATTAACAGATAGTGACCAACTCTTTGGACAGGGATTAACAGAGAGTGACCACCTCCTGGGACAGGGATTAACAGAGAGTGACCACCCCCTGGTGCAGGGATTAACAGAGAGTGACCACCTTCTGGGACAGGTATTAATACAGGTTGATCACCTCCGGGGACAAGGATGAACAGAGAGTGACCAGCTCCTGGGACTGGCATTAACAGTGAGTGACCACCTCCTGGGACATGGATTACCAGAGAGTGACCACTTCATGGGACAGGGATTACCAGAGAGTGACCACCTCCTGGGACAGGGATTAACAGAGAGTGACCAACTCCTGGGACAGGGATTAATAGAGAGTGACCACTTCATGTGACAGGGATGAACAGAGAGTGACCACCTCTTGGGACAGGGATTAACAGAGAGTGACCACCTCCTGGGACAGGGATTAACAGAGAGTGACCAGCTCCTGGGACATGGATTACCAGAGAGTGACCACCTCCTGGGACAGGGATTAAAAGACAGTGACCACATCCCGGGACAGGGATTAACAGAGAGTGACCAACTCCTGGGACAGGGATTAATAGAGAGTGACTACTTCATGTGACAGGGATTAACAGAGAGTGACCACCTCCTGGGACAGGGATTAACAGAGAGTGACCACATCATGGGATAGGGATTATCAGAGAGTGACCTACTCCTGGGACAGGAATTAACAAAGAATGGCCACCTCCTAGCACAGGGATTAACAGAGAGTGACCAGCTCCAGGGACAGGGATTAACAGAGAGTGACCACCTCCCTGGACAGGGATTAACAGAGAGTGACCAGCTCCTGGGAGAGGGATTAACAGAGAGTGAGCACCTCCTGGGACAGGGATTAACAGAGAGTGACCACCTCCTGGGACAGGGATTAACAGACAGTGACCAGCTCCTGGGACAGAGATTAACAGAGGGTGAGCACCTCCTGGGAGAGGAATTAACAAAGAGTAACAACATCCTGTGACAGGGATTTACAGAGAGTGACCTCCTCCTAGGAAAGGGATTAACAGAGAGTGACCACATTCTGGGACGAGGATTAACAGTGAGTGACCACCCCCTGGGAAGGGATTAACAGACAGTGACCAACTCCTGGGACAGTTATTAATAGAGGTTGACCACCTCCGGGGACAGGGATTAACAGAGAGTGACCACCTCCTGGGACAGGGATTAACAGAGAGTGACCCCCTCCTGGGACAGGTATTAACAGAGAGTGACCCACCTCTGGGAGAGGGATTAACAGAGAGTGACCACCTCCTGTGACGAGGATTAACAGTGAGTGACCCGCCCCTGGGACAGGGATTAAAAGACAGTGAACACCTCCTGCGACAGTCATTAATAGAGGTTGACCACCTCCGGGGACAAGGATTAACAGAGAGTGACCACCTTCTGGGACAGGGATTAACAGAGAGTGACCACCTCCTCGGACATGGATTAACACAGAGTGACCACCGCCTCGGACAGGAATTAACAGAGAGCGACCACTGCCTGGGAAAGGGATTATCAGAGAGTGACCACATCCTGGGACATGCATTAACAGGAAGTGACCACCTCCAGGGACAGGTATTAATAGAGAGTGACCACTTCCTCAGACAGGGATTAACAGAGAGTGACCACACCCCGGGACAGGTATTAACAGAGTGACCACCACTTGGGACAAGGATTAACAAGTGCGACAACCTTCTGGGACAGAGATTAAGAAAGTGACCACCTCCTGGGACAGGGATTAAAAAGAGTGACCACCTCCTGGGACAGGTATTAACAGACAGTTTCTAACTCCAGGGACAGGGATTAATACAGAGTGACCATCTCCTGGGACAGAGATTAAGGGAGTGACCACCACCTGGGACAAGTATTAACAGACAGTGACCACCTCCTAGGACAGGGATTAACAGAGAGTGACCACCTCCTGGGACAGAAATTAACAGAGAGTGACCACCTCCTGGGAAAAGTATTAACAGGGAGTGACCACATTCTGGGACAGGGATTAACAGAGAGTAAGCACCTCCTGGGACAGGGATTAACAGTGAGTGACCACTTCCTTGGAAAGGGATTAACAGACAGTGACCACCTCTTGGGACAGTTATTAATAGAGGTTGACCTCATCCGGGGACAAGGATTAACAAAGAGTGACCACCCCCTGGGACAGGGATTAACAGAGAGTGACCACATCCTGGGACAGGAATTAACAGACAGTGACCACCTCCTGGGACAGGGATTAACAGAGAGTGACCACCTCCTGAGACGAGGATTAATAGTGAGTGACCACCTACTGGGACAGGGATTAAAAGACAGTGAACACCTCCTGGGACAGGGATTAACAGAGAGTGACCACCCCCTGGTGCAGGTATTAACAGAGTGACCACCTCCAGGGACAGGGATTAACAGAGAGTGACCACCTTCTGGGACAGGGATTAACAGAGAGTGACCACCTCCTCGGACATGGATTAACACAGAGTGACCACCGCCTCGGACAGGAATTAACAGAGAGCGACCACGGCCTGGGAAAGGGATTATCAGAGAGTGACCACATCCTGGGACATGCATTAACAGGAAGTGACCACCTCCAGGGACAGGTATTAACAGAGAGTGACCACTTCCTCGGACAGGGATTAACAGAGAGTGACCACATCCCAGGACAGGTATTAACAGAGTGACCACCACTTGGGACAAGGATTAACAAGTGCGACAACCTTCTGGGACAGAGATTAAGAGAGTGACCACCTCCTGGGACAGAGATTAAAAAGAGTGACCACCTCCTGGGACAGGTATTAACAGACAGTTTCTAACTCCTGGGACAGGGATTAATACAGAGTGACCATCTCCTGGGACAGAGATTAAGGGAGTGACCACCACCTGGGACAGGTATTAACAGACAGTGACCACCTCCGAGGACAGGGATTAACAGAGTGTGACCACCTCCTGGGATAGGGATTAACAGAGTGTGACCACCTGCTGGGACAGAGATTAACAGACAGTGACCACCGCTTGGGACAGTTATTAATAGATGTTGACCTCTTCCGGGGACAAGGATTAACAGAGAGTGACCAGCTCCTGGGACAGGGATTAACAGAGAGTGACCACGTCCTGGGACAGGGATTAACAGACAGTGACCACCTCCTGGGACAGGGATTAACAGAGAGTGACCACCTCCTGGGACGAGGATTAACAGAGAGTGACCACCTCCTGGGAAAAGTATTAACAGGGAGTGACCACATTCTGGGACAGGGATTAACAGAGAGTAAGCACCTCCTGGGACAGGGATTAACAGTGAGTGACCACTTCCTTGGAAAGGGATTAACAGACAGTGACCACCTCTTGGGACAGTTATTAATAGAGGTTGACCTCATCCGGGGACAAGGATTAACAAAGAGTGACCACCCCCTGGGACAGGGATTAACAGAGAGTGACCACCTCTTGGGACAGGGATTAACAGAGAGTGACCACCCCCTGGTGCAGGGATTAACATAGAGTGACCACCTCCAGGGACAGGAATTAACAGACAGTGACCACCTCCTGGGACAGGGATTAACAGAGAGTGACCACCTCCTGGGACGAGGATTAACAGTGAGTGACCACCTCCTGGGACAGGGATTAACAGAGAGTGACCACCTCCAGGGACAGGGATTAACAGAGAGTGACCACCTCCTGGGACGAGGATTAACAGAGAGTGACCACCTCCTGGGACGAGGATTAACAGTGAGTGACCATCTACTGGGACAGGGATTAAAAGACAGTGAACACCTCCTGCGACAGTTATTAATAGAGGTTGACCACCTCCAGGGACAAGGATTAACAGAGAGTGACGACCTTCTGGGACAGGGATTAACAGAGAGTGACCACCTCCTCGGACATGGATAACACAGAGTGACCACCGCCTCGGACAGGAATTAACAGAGAGCGACCACTGCCTGGGAAAGGGATTATCAGAGAGTGACCACATCCTGGGACATGCATTAACAGGAAGTGACCACCTCCAGGGACAGGTATTAACAGAGAGTGACCACTTTCTCAGACAGGGATTAACAGAGAGTGACCACATCCCGGGACAGGTATTAACAGAGTGACCACCACTTGGGACAGGGATTAACAAGTGCGACAATCTTCTGGGACAGAGATTAAGAAAGTGACCACCTCCTGGGACAGGGATTTAGTGAGTGACCACCTCCTGGGACAGAGATTCAAAAGAGTGACCACCTCCTGGGACAGGTATTAACAGACAGTTTCTAACTCCTGGGACAGGGATTAATACAGAGTGACCATCTCCTGGGACAGAGATTAAGAGAGTGACCACCACCTGGGACAGGTATTAACAGACAGTGACCACCTCCTAGGACAGGGATTAACAGAGTGACCACCTCCTGGGATAGTGATTAACAGAGAGTGACCACCTCTTGGGACAGTTATTAATAGAGGTTGACCTCATCCGGGGACAAGGATTAACAAAGAGTGACCACCCCTGGGGCAGGGATTAACAGGGAGTGACCACATCCTGGGCCAGGGATTAACAGAGAGTGACCACCTCCTGGGGCAGGGATTAACAGAGAGTGAACTCCTTCTGGGACAGGGATTAACAGAGAGTGACCACCTCCTGGGACAGAAATTAACAGAGATTGACCACCTCCTGGGAAAAGTATTAACAGAGAGTGACCACATTCTGGGACAAGGATTAACAGAGAGTAAGCACCTCCTGGGACAGGGATTAACAGTGAGTGAACACTTCCTTGGACAGGGATTAACAGACAGTGACAACCACTTGGGACAGTTATTAATAGAGGTTGACCTCATCCGGGGACAAGGATTAACAAAGAGTGACCACCCCCTGGTGCAGGGATTAACAGAGAGTGACCACCTCCTGGGAAAGGAATTAACAGAGAGTGACCACCTACTGGGACAGGGATTAACAGAGAGTGTCCACCTCCTGGGACAGGGATTAACAGAGAGTGACCAACTCTTTGGACAGGGATTAACAGAGAGTGACCACCTTCTGGGACAGGGATTAACAGAGCGTGACAACCTCCTGGGACAGTTATTAATACAGGTTGATCACCTCCGGGGACAAGGATTAACAGAGAGTGACCACCTCCTGGGACAGGGATTAAAAGACAGTGACCACATCCCGGGACAGGGATTAACAGAGAGTGACCAACTCCTGGGACAGGGATTAATAGAGAGTGACCACTTTCTGGGACAGGGATTAACAGAGAGTGACCACCTCCTGGGGCTGGGATTAACAGAGAGATGCCAAATCCTGGGACTGGGATTAACCGAGAGTGACCACCTCCTGGGACAGGGATTAACAGAGAGTGACCACCTCCTCAGACAGCCATTATCAGAGAGTGACCACATCATGGGATAGGGATTATCAGAGAGTGACCTACTCCTGGGACAGGAATTAACAAAGAATGGCCACCTCCTAGCACAGGGATTAACAGAGAGTGACCAGCTCCAGGGACAGGGATTAACAGACAGTGACCAGCTCCAGGGACAGGGATTAACAGAGAGTGAGCACCTCCTGGGAGAGGATTTAACAAAGAGTAACAATATCCTGGGAAAGGGATTAACAGAGAGTGAGCACCTCCTGGGAGAGGATTTAACAAAGAGTGACAACCTTCTGGGACAGGGATTTACAGAGAGTGACCTCCTCCTAGGAAAGGGATTAAAAAAGAATGGCCACCTCCTAGGACAGCGATTAACAGAGAGTGACCAGCTCCTGGGACAGGGATTAACAGAGAGTGACCTCCTCCTGGGACAGGGATTAACAGAGTGACCACCTCCTGAGACAGGAATTAACAGACAGTGACCACTTCCTGGGAAAGGGATTAACACAGATTGACCATCGCCTGGGACAGGGATTAACAGAGAGTGACCACCTCCTGGAACAGGGATTAATAGCGAGTGACCACCTCCTTGGAAAGGGATTAACAGAGAGTGACCCGCCCTGGGGACAGGGATTAACAGACAGTACCACCTCCTGGGACGAGGATTAACAGTGAGTGACCATCTAGTGGGAGAGGGATTAGCAGACAGTGACCACCTCCTGGGACAGTAATTAATAGAGGTTGACCACCTCCAGGGACAGGGATTAACAGAGAGTGACCACCTCCTGGGAAAGGGATTAACAGAGAGTGACCACCTTCTGGGACAGGGATTAACAGAGAGTGACCACCTCGTGAGACAGGTATTAACAGAGAGTGAACACCTCCTCGGACATGGATTAACACAGAGTGACCACCGTCTCGGACTAGAATTAACAGAGAGTGACCACTGCCTGGGACAGGTATTATCAGAGAGTGACCACCTCCTGGGACAGGTATTAACAGGAAGTGACCACCTCCAGGTACAGGGATTAACAGAGAGTGACCACTTCATGGAACAGGGATTAACAGAGAGTGACCACCTCTTGGAACAGGGATTAATAGTCAGTGACCACCTCCTCGGGCAGGGATTAAGAGAGAGTGACCACCACTTGGGACAGGGATTAACAGACAGTTTCTAACTCCTGGGACAGAGATTAATACAGAGTGACCACCTCCTGGGACAGAGATTGAGAGAGTGACCAGCTCCTGGGACAGAGATTAAAAAGAGTGACCACCTCCTGGGACAGGTATTAACAGACAGTTTCTAACTCCTGGGACAGGGATTAATACAGAGTGACCACCTCCTGGGACAGTGATTAAGAGAGTGACCACCTCCTGGGACAGGTATTAACAGACAGTGACCACCTCCTGGGACAGGGATTAACAGAGCGACCACCTCCTGGGACAGGTATTAACAGACAGTGACCACCTCCTGGGACAGTGATTAAGAGAGTGACCAGCTCCTGGGACAGGGATTAACAGAGAGTGACCACCTCCTGGGACAGGGATTAACAGAGCGTGATCACCTCCTGGGACAGGGATTAACAGAGCGTGATCACCTTCTGGGACAGGGATTAACAGTGAGTGACCTCTTCCTGGGAGAAAGATGAACAGACAGTGACCACCTCTTGGGACAGTTATTAATAGAGGTTGACCACCTCCGGGGCCAAGGATTAACAGTGAGTGACCACCTCCTGGGACAGGGATTAACAGAGAGTGACCACCTTCTGGGACAGGTATTAACAGAGAGTGACCACCTCCTGGGACAGTTATTAATAGAGGTTGACCACCTCCGGGGCCAAGGATTAACAGTGAGTAACCACCTCCTGGGGCAGGGATTAACAGAGAGTGACCAGCTCCTGGGACATGGATTACCAGAGAGTGACCACATCCTGGGACCGGGATTAACAGAGAGTGACCACTTCATGTGATAGGGATTAACAGAGAGTGACCACCTCCTGGGACATGGATTACCAGAGAGTGACCACTTTCTGGGACAGGGATTAACAGAGAGTGACCACATCCTGGGACAGGGATTAACCGAGAGTGACCACCTCCTAGGACAGGGATTAACAGAGAGTGACCAGCTCCTGGGAGAGGGATTAACAGAGAGTGAGCACCTCCTGGGAGAGGATTTAACAAAGAGTAACAACCTCCTGCGACAGGGATTTACAGAGAATGACCTCCTCCTAGGAAAGGGATTAACAGAGAGTGACCACCTCCTTGGAAAGGGATTAACAGAGATTGACCAGCCCCTGGGACAGGGATTAACAGAGTGACCACCTCCTGGGACAAGGATTAACAGAGAGTGACCAACTCCTGGGACAGGGAATAACAGACAGTTACCACCTCCTGGGACAGTTATTAATAGAGGTTGACCACCTCCTGGGATAAGGATGAACAGAGAGTGACCACTTCCTGGGACAGGTATTAACAGAGTGACCACCTCCTGGGAAAAGAATTAACAGAGAGTGACCACTTCCTGGGAAAGGGATTAACACAGATTGACCATCGCCTGGGACAGGGATTAACAGTGAGTAACCACCTCCTGGGACAGGTATTAACAGACAGTGACCACCTCCTGGGACAGGGATTAACAGAGAGTGACCAGCTCCTGGGACAGGGATTAACAGAGATTGACCACCTTCTGAGACAGGGATTAACAGACATTGACCACCTCCTGGGACTATTATTAATAGATGTTGAACACCTCCGTGGACAAGGATTAACAGGGAGTGACCAGCTCCTGGGACAGGGATTATCAGAGAGTGACCACATCCCCGGACAGGGATTAACACAGATTGACCAGCGGCTGGAACAGGGATTAACATAAAGTGACCACCTCCTGGGACAGAGATTAACAGAGAGTGACCACCGCCTGGGACAGAGATTAACAGAGAGTGACCACCTCCTGGGACTGGTATTAACAGAGAGTGACCAGCTCCGTACTGGGATTAACAGAGAGTGACCACTTCATGGGACAGGGATTAACAGAGAGTGACCACATCCTGGGATCGGGATTAACAGAGAGTGACCACCTCCTGGGACAGGGATTAACAGAGAGTGACCACCTCCTGGGACAGGAATTAACAGACAGTGGCCACCCCCTAGGACAGGGATTAACAGAGAGTGACCAGCCCCTGGGACAGGGATTAACAGAGAGTGACCAGCTCCTGGGAGAGGATTTAACAAAGATTGACAGCCTTCTGGGACAGGGATTAAGAGAGTGACCACCTCCTGGGACAGGGATTAACAGAGAGTGACCACCTCCTGGGACAGGGATTAACAGTGAGTGACCTCCTCTTGGGACAGGGATTAACAGAGAGTGACCACCTCCTTGGAAAGGGATTAACAGAGATTGACCAGCCCCTGGGACAGGGATTAACAGAGAGTAACCATCTCCTGGGACAGGGATTAACAGAGAGTGACCACCTCCTGGGACAGGGATTAACAGAGAGTGACCACCTCCTGGGACAAGGATTAACAGTGAGTGACCAGCTCCTGGGACAGGGAATGACAGACAGTTACCACCTCCTGGGACAGTTATTAATAGAGGTTGACCACCTCCTGGGATAAGGATGAACAGAGAGTGACCACTTCCTGGGACAGGTATTAACAGAGTGACCACCTCCTGGGAAAAGAATTAACAGAGAGTGACCACTTCCTGGGAAAGGGATTAACACAGATTGACCACTTCCTGGGACAGGTATTAACAGACAGTGACCACCTCCTGGGACAGGGATTAACAGAGAGTGACCAGCTCCTGGGACAGGGATTAACAGAGATTGACCACCTTCTGAGACAGGGATTAACAGACATTGACCACCTCCTGGGACAATTATTAATAGATGTTGAACACCTCCGTGGACAAGGATTAACAGAGAGTGACCAGCTCCTGGGACAGGGATTACCAGAGAGTGACCACATCCCCGGACAGGGATTAACACAGATTGACCAGCGGCTGGGACAGGGATTAACATAGAGTGACCACCTCCTGGGACAGAGATTAACAGAGAGTGACCACCGGCTGGGACAGAGATTAACAGAGAGTGACCACCTCCTGGGACTGGTATTAACAGAGAGTGACCAGCTCCTGGTACTGGGAGTAACAGAGAGTGACCACTTCATGGGACAGGGATTAACAGAGAGTGACCACATCCTGGGATTGGGATTAACAGAGAGTGACCATCTCCTGGGACTGGTATTAACAGAGAGTGACCACTTCATGGGACAGGGATTAACAGACAGTGACCACCTCCTGGGACAGGGATTAACAGACAGTGACCACCTCCTGGGACAGTGATTAAGAGAGTGACCACCTCCTGGGACAGGGACTAGCAGGAAGTGACCACCTCCTTGGAAAGGGATTAACAGAGAGTGACCAGCCCCTGGGACAGGGATTAACAGAGAGTGACCACCTCCTGGGACAAGGATTAACAGTGAGTGACCAGCTCCTGGGACAGGGAATAACAGACAGTTACCACCTCCTGGGACAGTTATTAATAGAGGTTGACCACCTCCTGGGATAAGGATGAACAGAGAGTGACCACTTCCTGGGACAGGTATTAACAGAGTGACCACCTCCTGGGAAAAGAATTAACAGAGAGTGACCACTTCCTGGGAAAGGGATTAACACAAATTGACCATCGCCTGGGACAGGGATTAACAGTGAATGACCACCTCCTGGGACAGGTATTAACAGAGAGTGACCAGCTCCTGGGACAGGGATTAACAGAGATTGACCACCTTCTGAGACAGGGATTAACAGACAGTGACCACCTCCTGGGACAGTGATTAAGAGAGTGACCACCTCCTGGGACAGGGACTAGCAGGAAGTGACCACCTCCTTGGAAAGGGATTAACAGAGATTGACCAGCCCCTGGGACAGGGATTAACAGAGAGTGACCACCTCCTGGGACAAGGATTAACAGTGAGTGACCAGCTCCTGGGACAGGGAATAACAGACAGTTACCACCTCCTGGGACAGTTATTAATAGAGGTTGACCACCTCCTGGGATAAGGATGAACAGAGAGTGACCACTTCCTGGGACAGGTATTAACAGAGTGACCACCTCCTGGGAAAAGAATTAACAGAGAGTGACCACTTCCTGGGAAAGGGATTAACACAAATTGAATATCGCCTGGGACAGGGATTAACAGTGAGTGACCACCTCCTGGGACAGGTATTAACAGAGAGTGACCAGCTCCTGGGACAGGGATTAACAGAGCGTGATCACCTCCTGGGACAGGGATTAACAGAGCGTGATCACCTTCTGGGACAGGGATTAACAGAGAGTGAACTCCTCCTGGGACAGGGATTAACAGTGAGTGACCTCTTCCTGGGAGAGGGATGAACAGACAGTGACCACCTCTTGGGACAGTTATTAATAGAGGTTGACCAGCTCCTGGGACATGGATTACCAGAGAGTGACCACATCCTGCGACCGGGATTAACAGAGAGTGACCACATCATGTGATAGGGATTAACAGAGAGTGACCACCTCCTGGGACATGGATTACCAGAGAGTGACCACTTTCTGGGACAGGGATTAACAGAGAGTGACCACATCCTGGGACAGGGATTAACCGAGAGTGACCACCTCCTAGGACAGGGATTAACAGAGAGTGACCAGCTCCTGGGAGAGGGATTAACAGAGAGTGAGCACCTCCTGGGACAGGGATTAACAGAGCGTGATCACCTTCTGGGACAGGGATTAACAGTGAGTGACCTCTTCCTGGGAGAAAGATGAACAGACAGTGACCACCTCTTGGGACAGTTATTAATAGAGGTTGACCACCTCCGGGGCCAAGGATTAACAGTGAGTGACCACCTCCTGGGACAGGGATTAACAGAGAGTGACCACCTTCTGGGACAGGTATTAACAGAGAGTGACCACCTCCTGGGACAGTTATTAATAGAGGTTGACCACCTCCGGGGCCAAGGATTAACAGTGAGTAACCACCTCCTGGGGCAGGGATTAACAGAGAGTGACCAGCTCCTGGGACATGGATTACCAGAGAGTGACCACATCCTGGGACCGGGATTAACAGAGAGTGACCACTTCATGTGATAGGGATTAACAGAGAGTGACCACCTCCTGGGACATGGATTACCAGAGAGTGACCACTTTCTGGGACAGGGATTAACAGAGAGTGACCACATCCTGGGACAGGGATTAACCGAGAGTGACCACCTCCTAGGACAGGGATTAACAGAGAGTGACCAGCTCCTGGGAGAGGGATTAACAGAGAGTGAGCACCTCCTGGGAGAGGATTTAACAAAGAGTAACAACCTCCTGCGACAGGGATTTACAGAGAATGACCTCCTCCTAGGAAAGGGATTAACAGAGAGTGACCACCTCCTTGGAAAGGGATTAACAGAGATTGACCAGCCCCTGGGACAGGGATTAACAGAGTGACCACCTCCTGGGACAAGGATTAACAGAGAGTGACCAACTCCTGGGACAGGGAATAACAGACAGTTACCACCTCCTGGGACAGTTATTAATAGAGGTTGACCACCTCCTGGGATAAGGATGAACAGAGAGTGACCACTTCCTGGGACAGGTATTAACAGAGTGACCACCTCCTGGGAAAAGAATTAACAGAGAGTGACCACTTCCTGGGAAAGGGATTAACACAGATTGACCATCGCCTGGGACAGGGATTAACAGTGAGTAACCACCTCCTGGGACAGGTATTAACAGACAGTGACCACCTCCTGGGACAGGGATTAACAGAGAGTGACCAGCTCCTGGGACAGGGATTAACAGAGATTGACCACCTTCTGAGACAGGGATTAACAGACATTGACCACCTCCTGGGACTATTATTAATAGATGTTGAACACCTCCGTGGACAAGGATTAACAGGGAGTGACCAGCTCCTGGGACAGGGATTATCAGAGAGTGACCACATCCCCGGACAGGGATTAACACAGATTGACCAGCGGCTGGAACAGGGATTAACATAAAGTGACCACCTCCTGGGACAGAGATTAACAGAGAGTGACCACCGCCTGGGACAGAGATTAACAGAGAGTGACCACCTCCTGGGACTGGTATTAACAGAGAGTGACCAGCTCCGTACTGGGATTAACAGAGAGTGACCACTTCATGGGACAGGGATTAACAGAGAGTGACCACATCCTGGGATCGGGATTAACAGAGAGTGACCACCTCCTGGGACAGGGATTAACAGAGAGTGACCACCTCCTGGGACAGGAATTAACAGACAGTGGCCACCCCCTAGGACAGGGATTAACAGAGAGTGACCAGCCCCTGGGACAGGGATTAACAGAGAGTGACCAGCTCCTGGGAGAGGATTTAACAAAGATTGACAGCCTTCTGGGACAGGGATTAAGAGAGTGACCACCTCCTGGGACAGGGATTAACAGAGAGTGACCACCTCCTGGGACAGGGATTAACAGTGAGTGACCTCCTCTTGGGACAGGGATTAACAGAGAGTGACCACCTCCTTGGAAAGGGATTAACAGAGATTGACCAGCCCCTGGGACAGGGATTAACAGAGAGTAACCATCTCCTGGGACAGGGATTAACAGAGAGTGACCACCTCCTGGGACAGGGATTAACAGAGAGTGACCACCTCCTGGGACAAGGATTAACAGTGAGTGACCAGCTCCTGGGACAGGGAATGACAGACAGTTACCACCTCCTGGGACAGTTATTAATAGAGGTTGACCACCTCCTGGGATAAGGATGAACAGAGAGTGACCACTTCCTGGGACAGGTATTAACAGAGTGACCACCTCCTGGGAAAAGAATTAACAGAGAGTGACCACTTCCTGGGAAAGGGATTAACACAGATTGACCACTTCCTGGGACAGGTATTAACAGACAGTGACCACCTCCTGGGACAGGGATTAACAGAGAGTGACCAGCTCCTGGGACAGGGATTAACAGAGATTGACCACCTTCTGAGACAGGGATTAACAGACATTGACCACCTCCTGGGACAATTATTAATAGATGTTGAACACCTCCGTGGACAAGGATTAACAGAGAGTGACCAGCTCCTGGGACAGGGATTACCAGAGAGTGACCACATCCCCGGACAGGGATTAACACAGATTGACCAGCGGCTGGGACAGGGATTAACATAGAGTGACCACCTCCTGGGACAGAGATTAACAGAGAGTGACCACCGGCTGGGACAGAGATTAACAGAGAGTGACCACCTCCTGGGACTGGTATTAACAGAGAGTGACCAGCTCCTGGTACTGGGAGTAACAGAGAGTGACCACTTCATGGGACAGGGATTAACAGAGAGTGACCACATCCTGGGATTGGGATTAACAGAGAGTGACCATCTCCTGGGACTGGTATTAACAGAGAGTGACCACTTCATGGGACAGGGATTAACAGACAGTGACCACCTCCTGGGACAGGGATTAACAGACAGTGACCACCTCCTGGGACAGTGATTAAGAGAGTGACCACCTCCTGGGACAGGGACTAGCAGGAAGTGACCACCTCCTTGGAAAGGGATTAACAGAGAGTGACCAGCCCCTGGGACAGGGATTAACAGAGAGTGACCACCTCCTGGGACAAGGATTAACAGTGAGTGACCAGCTCCTGGGACAGGGAATAACAGACAGTTACCACCTCCTGGGACAGTTATTAATAGAGGTTGACCACCTCCTGGGATAAGGATGAACAGAGAGTGACCACTTCCTGGGACAGGTATTAACAGAGTGACCACCTCCTGGGAAAAGAATTAACAGAGAGTGACCACTTCCTGGGAAAGGGATTAACACAAATTGACCATCGCCTGGGACAGGGATTAACAGTGAATGACCACCTCCTGGGACAGGTATTAACAGAGAGTGACCAGCTCCTGGGACAGGGATTAACAGAGATTGACCACCTTCTGAGACAGGGATTAACAGACAGTGACCACCTCCTGGGACAGTGATTAAGAGAGTGACCACCTCCTGGGACAGGGACTAGCAGGAAGTGACCACCTCCTTGGAAAGGGATTAACAGAGATTGACCAGCCCCTGGGACAGGGATTAACAGAGAGTGACCACCTCCTGGGACAAGGATTAACAGTGAGTGACCAGCTCCTGGGACAGGGAATAACAGACAGTTACCACCTCCTGGGACAGTTATTAATAGAGGTTGACCACCTCCTGGGATAAGGATGAACAGAGAGTGACCACTTCCTGGGACAGGTATTAACAGAGTGACCACCTCCTGGGAAAAGAATTAACAGAGAGTGACCACTTCCTGGGAAAGGGATTAACACAAATTGACCATCGCCTGGGACAGGGATTAACAGTGAGTGACCACCTCCTGGGACAGGTATTAACAGAGAGTGACCAGCTCCTGGGACAGGGATTAACAGAGCGTGATCACCTCCTGGGACAGGGATTAACAGAGCGTGATCACCTTCTGGGACAGGGATTAACAGAGAGTGAACTCCTCCTGGGACAGGGATTAACAGTGAGTGACCTCTTCCTGGGAGAGGGATGAACAGACAGTGACCACCTCTTGGGACAGTTATTAATAGAGGTTGACCAGCTCCTGGGACATGGATTACCAGAGAGTGACCACATCCTGCGACCGGGATTAACAGAGAGTGACCACATCATGTGATAGGGATTAACAGAGAGTGACCACCTCCTGGGACATGGATTACCAGAGAGTGACCACTTTCTGGGACAGGGATTAACAGAGAGTGACCACATCCTGGGACAGGGATTAACCGAGAGTGACCACCTCCTAGGACAGGGATTAACAGAGAGTGACCAGCTCCTGGGAGAGGGATTAACAGAGAGTGAGCACCTCCTGGGAGAGGATTTAACAAAGAGTAACAACCTTTTGCGACAGGGATTTACAGAGAATGACCTCCTCCTAGGAAAGGGATTAACAGAGAGTGACCACCTCCTTGGAAAGGGATTAACAGAGATTGACCAGCCCCTGGGACAGGGATTAACAGAGTGACCACCTCCTGGGACAAGGATTAACAGAGAGTGACCACCTCCTGGGACAGGGAATAACAGACAGTTACCACCTCCTGGGACAGTTATTAATAGAGGTTGACCACCTCCTGGGATAAGGATGAACAGAGAGTGACCACTTCCTGGGACAGGTATTAACAGAGTGACCACCTCCTGGGAAAAGAATTAACAGAGAGTGACCACTTCCTGGGAAAGGGATTAACACAGATTGACCATCGCCTGGGACAGGGATTAACAGTGAGTAACCACCTCCTGGGACAGGTATTAACAGACAGTGACCACCTCCTGGGACAGGGATTAACAGAGAGTGACCAGCTCCTGGGACAGGGATTAACAGAGATTGACCACCTTCTGAGACAGGGATTAACAGACATTGACCACCTCCTGGGACTATTATTAATAGATGTTGAACACCTCCGTGGACAAGGATTAACAGGGAGTGACCAGCTCCTGGGACAGGGATTATCAGAGAGTGACCACATCCCCGGACAGGGATTAACACAGATTGACCAGCGGCTGGGACAGGGATTAACATAGAGTGACCACCTCCTGGGACAGAGATTAACAGAGAGTGACCACCGCCTGGGACAGAGATTAACAGAGAGTGACCACCTCCTGGGACTGGTATTAACAGAGAGTGACCAGCTCCGTACTGGGATTAACAGAGAGTGACCACTTCATGGGACAGGGATTAACAGAGAGTGACCACATCCTGGGATCGGGATTAACAGAGAGTGACCACCTCCTGGGACAGGGATTAACAGAGAGTGACCACCTCCTGGGACAGGAATTAACAGACAGTGGCCACCCCCTAGGACAGGGATTAACAGAGAGTGACCAGCCCCTGGGACAGGGATTAACAGAGAGTGACCAGCTCCTGGGAGAGGATTTAACAAAGATTGACAGCCTTCTGGGACAGGGATTAAGAGAGTGACCACCTCCTGGGACAGGGATTAACAGAGAGTGACCACCTCCTGGGACAGGGATTAACAGTGAGTGACCTCCTCTTGGGACAGGGATTAACAGAGAGTGACCACCTCTTTGGAAAGGGATTAACAGAGATTGACCAGCCCCTGGGACAGGGATAAACAGAGAGTAACCATCTCCTGGGACAGGGATTAACAGAGAGTGACCACATCCTGGGACAGGGATTAACAGAGAGTGACCACCTCCTGGGACAAGGATTAACAGTGAGTGACCAGCTCCTGGGACAGGGAATGACAGACAGTTACCACCTCCTGGGACAGTTATTAATAGAGGTTGACCACCTCCTTGGATAAGGATGAACAGAGAGTGACCACTTCCTGGGACAGGTATTAACAGAGTGACCACCTCCTGGGAAAAGAATTAACAGAGAGTGACCACTTCCTGGGAAAGGGATTAACACAGATTGACCACCTCCTGGGACAGGTATTAACAGGCAGTGACCACCTCCTGGGACAGGGATTAACAGAGAGTGACCAGCTCCTGGGACAGGGATTAACAGAGATTGACCACCTTCTGAGACAGGGATTAACAGACATTGACCACCTCCTGGGACTATTATTAATAGATGTTGAACACCTCCGTGGACAAGGATTAACAGAGAGTGACCAGCTCCTGGGACAGGGATTACCAGAGAGTGACCACATCCCCGGACAGGGATTAACACAGATTGACCAGCGGCTGGGACAGGGATTAACATAGAGTGACCACCTCCTGGGACAGAGATTAACAGAGAGTGACCACCGGCTGGGACAGAGATTAACAGAGAGTGACCACCACCTGGGACTGGTATTAACAGAGAGTGACCAGCTCCTGGTACTGGGAGTAACAGAGAGTGACCACTTCATGGGACAGGGATTAACAGAGAGTGACCACATCCTGGGATTGGGATTAACAGAGAGTGACCATCTCCTGGGACTGGTATTAACAGAGAGTGACCACTTCATGGGACAGGGATTAACAGACAGTGACCACCTCCTGGGACAGGGATTAACAGACAGTGACCACCTCCTGGGACAGTGATTAAGAGAGTGACCACCTCCTGGGACAGGGACTAGCAGGAAGTGACCACCTCCTTGGAAAGGGATTAACAGAGAGTGACCACCTCCTGGGACAGAGATTAAAAAGAGTGACCACCTCCTGGGACAGGTATTAACAGAGAGTTTCTAACTCCTGGGACAGGGATTAATACAGAGTGACCATCTCCTGGGACAGTGATTAAGAGAGTGACCACCTCCTGGGACAGGGATTAACTGAGAGTGACCACCTCCTGGGACAGGGATTAACAGAGATTGACCAACTCCTGGGACAGGGATTAACAGAGAGTGACCTCCTCCTGGGACAGGGATTTACAGAGAGTGACCACCTCCTGGGACATAGATTAACAGAGAGTGACCACCTCCTCGGACAGAGATTAAAAAGAGTGACCACCTCCTGGGACAGGTATTAACAGACAGTTTCTAACTCCTGGGAAAGGGATTAATACAGAGTGACCACCTCCCGGGACAGTGATTAAGAGAGTGACCACCTCATGGGAAAGGGATTAACTGAGAGTGACCACCTCCTGGGACAGGGATTAACAGACAGTGACCACCTCCTGGGACAGGGATTAACAGAGAGTGACCAGCCCCTGGGACAGGGATTAACAGAGAGTGACCACCTCCTAGCACAGGGATTAACAGAGAGTGACCACCTCCTGGGACAGGGTTTTAGAGAGTGACCACCTCCTAGGACAGAGATTAAAAAGAGTGACCACCTCCTGGGACAGGTATTAACAGAGAGTTTCTAACTCCTGGGACAGGGATTAATACAGAGTGACCATCTCCTGGGACAGTGATTAAGAGAGTGACCACCTCCTGGGACAGGGATTAACAGAGAGTGACCTCCTCCTGGGACAGGGATTTACAGAGAGTGACCACCTCCTGGGACATAGATTAACAGAGAGTGACCACCTCCTCGGACAGAGATTAAAAAGAGTGACCACCTCCTGGGACAGGTATTAACAGACAGTTTCTAACTCCTGGGACAGGGATTAATACAGAGTGACCACCTCCCGGGACAGTGATTAAGAGAGTGACCACCTCATGGGAAAGGGATTAACTGAGAGTGACCACCTCCTGGGACAGGGATTAACAGAGAGTGACCACCTCCTGGGACAGGGATTAACAGAGAGTGACCACCTCCTGGGACAGGGATTAACAGTGAGTGACCACCTCCTGGGACAGGGATTAACAGAGATTGACCAACTCCTAGGACAGGGATTAACAGAGAGTGACCACCTCCTGGGACAGGTATTTACAGAGAGTGACCACCTCCTGGGACAGGGATTAACAGAGAGTGACCACCTCCAGGGAAAAGGATTAACAGAGAGTCACCACCTCCTGGGAAAAGGATTAACAGAGAGTGACCATCTTCTGGGACATGGATTAACAGAGAGAGACCACTTCCTGGGAGAGGATTTAACAATGAGTGACAGCCTTCTGTGACAGGGATTTACAGAGAGTGACCACCTCCTAGGACAGGGATTTAAAGAGAGTGACCACATCCTTGGACAAGGATTAAGAGTGAGTGACCAGCCCGTGGGACAGGGATTAACAGAGCGTGACCACCTCCTGGGACAGTTATTAATAGAGGTTGACCACCTCCGGGGCCAAGGATTAACAGTGAGTAACCACCTCCAGGGACAGGGATTAACAGAGAGTGACCAGCTCCTGGGACATGGATTACCAGAGAGTGACCACATCCTGGGACCGGGATTAACAGAGTGACCACTTCATGTGACAGGGATTACCAGAGAGTGACCACTTTCTGGGACAGGGATTAACAGAGAGTGACCACATCCTGGGACCGGGATTAACAGAGAGTGACCAGCTCCTGGGAGAGGGATTAACAGAGAGTGACGAGCCCCTGGGACAGGGATTAACAGAGAGTGACCAGCTCCTGGGAGAGGGATTAACAGAGTGACCACCTCTTGTGACAGGGATTAACAGAGAGTGACCAGCCCCTGGGACAGGGATTAACAGAGAGTGACTACCTCCTGGGACAGGGATTAACAGACAGTTTCTAACTCCTGGGACAGGGATTAATACAGAGTGACCACCTCCTGGGACAGAGATTAAGAGAGTGACCACCTCCTGGGACAGGTATTAACAGACAGTGACCAACTCCTGGGACAGGGATTAACAGAGATTGACCAACTCCTGGGAAAACGATTAACAGAGAGTGACCACCTCCTGGGACAGAGATTAACAGAGAGTGACCACTTAATGGGACAGGGATTAACAGAGAATGACCACCTCCTGGGACATGGATTACCAGAGAGTGACTACTTTCTGGGACAGGGATTAACAGAGAGTGACCAGCTCCTGGGACATGTATTAACAGAGTGACCACTTCATGCGACAGGGAATAACAGAGAGTGACCACCTCCTGGGACATGGATTACCAGAGAGCGACCTGGTTCTGGCACAGGGATTAACAGCGAGATGCTAAATCCTGGGACCAGGATTAACAGAGAGTGATCACCTCCTGGGACAGGGAGTAACAGAGAGTGACCACCACTTGGGACAGGGATTATCAGAGAGTGACCAACTCCTGGGACAGGAATTAACAGAAAGTGGCCACCCCCTAGGACAGGGATTAACAGAGAGTGACCAGCACCTGGGAGAGGGATTAACAGAGAGTGAGCACCTCCTGGGAGAGGATTTAACAAAGAGTAACAACCTCCTCGGACAGGGATTAACAGAAAGTGACCACCTCCTGGGAAAGGATTTAACAAAGAGTGACAGCCTTCAAGGACAGGGATTAACAGAGAGTGACCACCCCCTTGGAGAGGGATTAACAGAGAGTGACCAGCCCCTGGGACAGGGATTAACAGAGAGTGACCACCTCCTGGGACACGTATTAACAGACAGTGAATACCACCTGGGACAGAATTAACAGTGAGTGACCTCCTCTTGGGACAGGGATTAACAAGTGTGACAACCTCCTGGGACAGAGATTAAGAAAGTGACCACCTCCTGGGACAGGTATAAACAGACAGTGAATACCACCTGGGACAGGGATTAACAGTGAGTGACCACCTCCTGGGACAGGGATTAACAGAGAGTGACCACCTCCTGGGACATGGATTAACAGAGAGTGACCACCTCCTGGGACAGGAATTAACAGAGAGTGACCACCTCCTGGGACAGGGATTAACAGACAGTGACCACCTCCTGGGACAGAGATTAACAGAGATTGACCAAATCCTGGGAAAAGGATTAACAGAGAGAGACCACCTCCTGGGGCAGGGATTAACAGAGAGTGACCAACTCCTGGGACAGGGATTAACAGACAGTGACCACCTCCTGGGACAGGGATTAACAGAGAGTGACCACCTCCTGGGACAGGGATTAACAGACAGTGACCACCTCCTGGGACAGAGATTAACAGAGATTGGCCAAATCCTGGGAAAAGGATTAACAGAGAGTGACCATGTCCTGGGACAGGGATTAACAGAGAGTGAACTCCTCCTGGGACAGGTATTAACAGAGACTGACCACTCCTGGGACATAGATTAACAGAGATTGACCACCTCCTGGGAAAAGGATTAACAGAGAGTGACAAAATTCTAGGACAGGGATTAACAGAGAGTGACCACCTCCTGGGACAGGGATTAACAGAGAGTGACCACCTCCTGGGACAGGGATTAACAGACAGTGACCACCTCCTGGGACAGTTATTAATAGATGTTGACCTCCTCCGGGGACAAGGATTAACAGAGAGTGACCAGCTCCTGGGACAAGGATTAACAGTGAGTGATCACATCCGGGGACAGGGATTAACAGAGAGTGACCACCTTCTGGAACAAGGATGAACAGAGGTTGACCATCTCCGGGGACTGGGATTAACAGAGAGTGACCACCTTCTGGGACAGAGATTAAGAGAATGACCACCTCCTGGGACAGGCATTAACAGAGAGAGACCACCTCCTGGGACAGAGATTAACAGAGAGTGACCACCTCCTGGGACAGAGATTAACAGTTTCTAACTCCTGGGACAGGGATTAAGAGAGTGACCACCTCCTGTGACAGGGGTTAACAGAGAGTGACCACCTCCTGTGACAGGGATTAACAGAGAGTGACCATCTCCTGTGACAGGGATTAACAGAGAGTGACCACCTCCTGGGACAGACATTAACAGAGAGTGACCACTTCCTGGGACAGAGATTAAAAAGAGTGACCACCTCCTGGGACAGGTATTAACAGTTTCTAACTCCTGGGACAGGGATTAAGAGAGTGACCACCTTCTGTGACAGGGATTAACAGAGAGTGACCACCTCCTGTGACAGGGATTAACAGAGAGTGACCACCTCCTGGGACAGGTATTAACAGTTTCTAATTCCTGGGACAGGGATTAAGAGAGTGACCACCTCCTGGGACAGGGATTAGCAGAGAGTGACCACCTCCTGGGACTAAGATTAACAGAGAGTGACCACCTCCTGGGACAGGGATTAACAGACAGTGACCACCTCCTGGGACAGGGATTAACAGTGAGTTACCACCTCCTGGGACAGGGATTAACAGAGAGTGACCACCTCCTGGGACAGGAATTAGCAGAGAGTGACCACCTCCTGGGACAGGGATTAACAGAGAGTGACCACCTCCTGGGACAGGGATTAACAGAGAGTGACCACTTCCTGGGACAGGGATTAACAGAGAGTGACCACCTCCTGGGACAGGGATTAACAGAGAGTGACCACCTCCTGGGACTAAGATTAACAGAGAGTGACCACCGCGTGATAAAGGGAATAAGAGAGAGTGACCACCTCCTGGTACAGGGAATAATAGAGATAGACTGCGGCCTCAGACAGGGATAAACAGAGAGTGCCCACCGCCTGGGACAGGGATTAACAGAGAGTGACCACCTCCTGGGACAAGTATTAACAGAGAGTGACCACCTCCTGGGACAGTGATTAACAGAGAGTGACCACTTCATGGGATAGGGATTAACAGAGAGTGACCACCTCCTGGGACAGGGATTTAGAGAGTGACCACCTCCTGGGACAGGGATTAACATGAGAGACCACCTCCTGGGACAGAGATTAAAAAGAGTGACCACCTCCTGGGACAGGTATTAACAGACAGTTTCTAACTCCTGGGACAGGGATTAATACAGAGTGACCATCTCCTGGGTCAGAGATTAAGAGAGTGACCACCTCCTGGGACAGGGATTAACAGAGAGTGACCACCTCCTGGGACAGGGATTAACAGAGAGTGACCACTTTCTGGGACAGGGATTAACAGAGAGTGACCACCTCCTGGGACAGGAATTAACAGAGAGTGACCACCTCCTGGGACAGGAATTAACAGAGAGTGACCACCTCCTGGGACAGGGATTAACAGAGAGTGACCACCTCCTGGGACAGGAATTAACAGAGAGTGACCACCTCCTGGGACAGGGATTAACAGAGAGTGACCACCTCCTGGGACAGGGATTAACAGAGAGTGACCACCTCCTGGGACAGGGATTAACAGAGAGTGACCACCTCCTGGGACAGGGATTAACAGAGAGTGACCACCTCCTGGGACAGGGATTAACAGAGAGTGACCACCTCCTGGGACAGGGATTAACAGAGAGTGACCACTTTCTGGGACAGGGATTAACAGAGAGTGACCACCTCCTGGGACAGGAATTAACAGAGAGTGACCACCTCCTGGGACAGGAATTAACAGAGAGTGACCACCTCCTGGGACAGGGATTAACAGAGAGTGACCACCTCCTGGGACAGGAATTAACAGAGAGTGACCACCTCCTGGGACAGGGATTAACAGAGAGTGACCACCTCCTGGGACAGGGATTAACAGAGAGTGACCACCTCCTGGGACAGGGATTAACAGAGAGTGACCACCTCCTGGGACAGGGATTAACAGAGAGTGACCACCTCCTGGGACAGGAATTAACAGAGAGTGACCACCTCCTGGGACAGGGATTAACACAGAGTGACCACCTCTTGGGACAGTTATTAGTAGAGGTTGACCACTTACGGGGACAAGCATTAACAGAGAGTGACCACCTCCTGGGACTGGCATTAACAGAGAGTGACCACTTCATGAGACAGGTATTAACAGAGAGTGACCACCTACTGGGACAGGGATAAAGAAAGTGACCACCTCGTGGGACAGGGATTTAGAGAGTGACCACCTCCTGGGACAGAGATTAAAAAGAGTGACCACCTCCTGGGACAGGGATTAACAGAGAGTGACCACCTCCTGGGACAGGGATTAACAGAGATTGACCACCTCCTGGGACAGAGATTAACAGAGAGTGAACACCTCCTGGGACAGGGATTGACAGAGAGTGACCACCTCCTGGGACAGGGATTAACAGAGTGACCACCTCCTGGGACAGGTGTTAACAGACAGTGACCACCTTCTGGTACAAAGACTAACAGAGAATGAACACCTCCTGGGACAGAGATTAATAGAGATTGACCACCTCCTGGGACAAGAATTAACAGAGAGTGACCACCTTCTGGTACAGGGATGAACAGAGAGTGACCACATCCAGGGACAGAGATTAACAGAGAGTGACCACCTCCTGGGACAGGGATTAACAGAGAGTGACCACATCCAGGGACAGAGATTAACAGAGAGTGACCACCTCCTGGGACAGGGATTAACAGAGAGTGACCACCTCCTGGGACAGGGATTAACAGAGAGTGACCACCTCCTGGGAATGGTATTAACAGAGTGTGACCACTTACTAGGACTGAGATTAACAGAGAATGACCACATCATGGGACAGGGATTAACAGAGAGTGACCACCTCCTGGGACAGGGATTAACAGAGAGTGACCACCTCTTGGGACAGGGATTAACAAGTGAGACCACCTCCTGGGACAGAGATTAAAAACAGTGACCAACACCTGGGACAGGGATTAACAGGCAGTTTCTAACTCCTGGGACAGGATTAGTACTGAGTGACCACCTGCTGGGACAAAGATCAAGAGAGTGACCACCTACTGGGACAGGGATTAACAGAGAGTGACCAGCTCCTGGGACATGGATTAACAGAGAGTGACCACTTTCTGGGAAGGGTTTAACAGAGACCGAGCACCTCCTGGGACAGGGATTAACAGAGAGTGAACTCCACCTGGGACAGAAATTAACAGAGAGTGACCACCTCCTGGTACAGGGATTAATAGAGATAGACTGCGGCCTCAGACAGGGATAAACAGAGAGTGCCCACCGCCTGGGACAGGGATTAACAGACAGTGACCACCTCTTGGGACAGTTATTAATAGATGTTGACCTCCTCCGGGGACAAGGATTAACAGAGAGTGACCACCCCTGGGGCAGGGATTAACAGAGAGTGACCAGCTCCTGGGACTGGGATTAACAGAGAGTGACCACTTACTAGGACTGGGATTAACAGAGAGTGACCACATCATGGGACAGGGATTAACAGAGAGTGACCACCTCCTGGGAGAGGGATTAACAGAGAGTGACCACCTCTTGGGAGAGGGATTAACAAGTGAGACCACTCCTGGGGCAGAGATTAAGAAAGTGACCACCTCCTGGGTCAGAAATTAAAAAGAGTGACCAGCTCCTGGGACAGGTCTTAACACATAGATTCTAACTCCTGGGACAGGGATTAGCAGACAGTGACCACATCCTGTGACAAAGATCAAGAGAGTGACCACCTCCTGCGACAGGGATTCACAGACAGTGATCAGCTCCTGGGACATGGATTAACAGAGAGTGACCACCTCCTGGGACAGGGATTAACAGAGTGACCACCTCCTGGGAAAGGGATAAATACAGAGTCACCACATCCTGGGACAGATATTAAGAGAGTGACGACCTCCTAGGACAGGTATTAACAGACACTGAACACCTCCTAGGACAGGGATTAACAGAGAGTGACCACCTCCTGGGACAGGGATTAACAGAGAGTGACAACCTCCTGGGACATGGATTACCAGAGAGTGTCCACCTCTTGGGACAGGGATTAACAGACATTGAACACCTCCTAGGACAGGGATTAAAAGATAGTGACCACCTCCTGGGACAGGGATTAACAGAGAGTGACCACCTCCTGGGACATGGATTACCAGAGAGTGACCACCTCTTGGGACAGGGATTAACAGAGAGTTACCACCTCCTGGGACAGGGATTAACAGAGTGACCACTTTCTGGGACGAGGATTAGCAGTGAGTGACCACCTCCTGGGACAGGGATTAACAGACAGTGACCACCTCCTGTGACAGTTATTAATAGAGGTTGACCACCTCCAGGGACAAGGATTAACAGAGAGTGACCACCTTCTGGAACATGGATGAACAGGGAGTGACCACCTCCTGGGACAGGTATCAACAGAGTGACCACCTCCTGGGACAGGGATTAACAGAGAGTGACCTCCTCCTGGCACAGGTATTAACAGAGAGTGACGACCTTCTGGGACAGAGATTAACAGAGAGTGACCACCTCCTGGGACAGAGATTAA
Organism: Isurus oxyrinchus; assembly: GCA_026770705.1. NCBI lineage: Eukaryota > Metazoa > Chordata > Chondrichthyes > Lamniformes > Lamnidae > Isurus > Isurus oxyrinchus. The sequence continues at coordinate 73,695 of JANJGN010001408.1, read as the reverse complement.
CAGAGATTGACCACCTCCTGGGACAGGGATCAACAGAGAGTGACCACCTCCTGGGACAGGTGTTAACAGAGAGTGACCACCTCCTGGGACAGCGATTGACAGACAGTGACCACTTCCTGGGACAGAGATTAATAGAAATTGACCACCTCCTGGGACAAGAATTAACAGAGAGTGACCACCTTGTGGTACAGGGATGAACAGAGAGTGACCACCTCCTGGGACAGGGATTAACAGAAAGTCACCACCTCCTGGGACAGGGATTAACAGAGAGTGACCACATCCTGGGACAGGGATTAACAGAGAGTGACCACTTCCTGGGACAGGGATGAAGAGTGAGTGACCACTTCCTGGGACAGGGATTAACAGAGAGTGACCACCTCCTGGGACAGGTGTAACAGAGAGTGACCACCTCCTGGGAGATGAGTTAACAGGAGATTGACCTCGTCCTTGGAAAGGAGTTAACAGAGAGTGACCACGTCCTGGGAGAGGAGTTAACAGAGAGTGACCACGTCCTGCGAGAGGAGTTTACAGAGAGTGACAATGTCCTGGGAGAGGGATTAACAGAGAGTGACCACGTCCTGCGAGAGGAGTTTACAGAGAGTGACCACGTCCTGGGACAGGGATAAACAGAGAGTGACTCCGTCCTGGGAGAGGAGTTAACAGGGAGTGACCACTTCCTGGGAGATGAGTTAACAGAGAGTGACCACGTCCTGGGACAGGAGTTAACAGAGAGTGACCACCTCCTGGGACAGTGATTAACAGAGAGTGACCACCTCCTGGGACAGGGATTAACAGAGAGAGACCACTTCCTGGGACAGGGATTAATACAGAGTGACCACCTCCTGGGATGGGTATTAACAGTGACTGACCACCTCCTGGGACAAGGATTAACAGAGAGTGACCACGTCCTGCGAGAGGAGTTTACAGAGAGTGACAATGTCCTGGGAGAGGGATTAACAGAGAGTGACCACGTCCTGCGAGAGGAGTTTACAGAGAGTGACCACGTCCTGGGACAGGGATAAACAGAGAGTGACTCCGTCCTGGGAGAGGAGTTAACAGGGAGTGACCACTTCCTGGGAGATGAGTTAACAGAGAGTGACCACGTCCTGGGACAGGGATTAACGGAGAGTGACCACCTCTTGGAACAGGGATTAACAGACAGTGACCACCTCCTGGGACAGGGATTAACAGAGAGAGACCACTTCCTGGGACAGGGATTAATACAGAGTGACCACCTCCTGGGACAGGTGTAACAGGGAGTGACCACATCCTGGGACAGGTGTAACAGGGAGTGACCAGCTCCTTGGACAGGGGTAACAGGGAGTGACCACGTCCTGGGAGAGGAGTTAAAAGAGAGTGACCAACTCCTGGGAGAGGAGTTAACAGAGAGTGACCACCGCCTGGGACAGGGATTAACAGAGAGTGACCACCTCCTGGGACAGGGATTAACAGAGACCACCTCCTGTGAGAGGCATTAGCAGAGAGTGCCCACCTCCTAGGACAGGTGTAACAGGGAGTGACCACATCCTGGGACAGGTATTAACAGAAAGAGACCACCTCCTGGGATAGGGATTAACAGAGAGTGACCACCTCCTGGGACAGGGGTAACAGAGAGTGACCACCTAATGGGAGATGAGTTAACAAGAGAGTGACCACGTCCTGGGAGAGGAGTTAACAGAGAGTGACCACGTCCTGCGAGAGGTGTTATCAAAGAGTGACCACGTCCTGGGACTGGGATTAACCGAGAGTGACCACGTCATGGGAGAGGAGTTAACAGAGAGTGACCACGTCTTGGGAGATGAATTAACAAAGAGTGACCACGTCCTGGTACAGAGTTAACAGAGAGTGACAACGTCTTGGGACAGGGATTAACAGAGAGTGACCACCTCCTGGGACAGGGATTAATGGAGAGTGACCACATCCTGTGACAGGGATTAACAGAGATTGCCCATGTCCTGGGACAGGGATTAACAGAGAGTGACCATGTCTTGGGACAGGAGTTAACAGAGTGACCACCTCCTGGGAAAGTGATTAACAGAGAGTGACCACGTCCTGGTAGAGGAGTTAACAGAGAGTGACCATGTCCTGGGAGAGGAGTTAACAGTGAGTGACCACCTCCTGGGAGAGGGATTAACACAGAGTGACGACGTCCTAGGAGAGGAGTTAACAGTGAGTGACCACCTCCTGAGAGAGGAGTTAGAGAGTGACCACGTCCTGGGAGAGGAGTTAACAGAGAGTGACCACGTCCTGGGAGATTAGTTAACAGAGAGTGACAACATCCTGGGAAATGAGTTAACAGAGAGTGACCACGTCCTGGGATGGGGATTAACAGTGAGTGACCACCTTCTGGGACAGGGAATAACAGAGAGTGACCACGTCCTGGGACAGGGAATAACAGAGAGTGACCACGTCCTGGGACAGGGAATAACAGAGAGTGACCACGTCCTGGGACAGGGAATAACAGAGAGTGACCACGTCCTGGGACAGGGAATAACAGAGAGTGACCACGTCCTGGGACAGGGATTAACAGAGAGTGACCACGTCCTGGGACAGGGATTAACAGAGAGTGACCATGTCCTGGGACAGGGATTAACAGAGAGTGACCACCTCCTGGGACAGGGATTAACAGTGAGTGACCACCTCCTGGGACAGGGATTAACAGAGAGTGACCATGTCCTGGGACAGGGATTAACAGAGAGTGACCACGTCCTGGGACAGGGATTAACAGAGAGTGACCACGTCCTGGGATGGGGATTAACAGAGAGTGACCACGTCCTGGGACAGGGATTAACAGAGAGTGACCACGTCCTGGGATGGGGATTAACAGAGAGTGACCACTCCTGGGACAGGGAATAACAGAGAGTGACCACGTCCTGGGACAGGGATTAACAGAGAGTGACCATGTCCTGGGACAGGGAATAACAGAGAGTGACCACCTCCTGGGATGGGGATTAACAGAGAGTGACCACGTCCTGGGACAGGGAATAACAGAGAGTGACCACATCCTGGGACAGGGAATAACAGAGAGTGACCACGTCCTGGGACGGGGATTAACAGAGAGTGACCACGTCCTGGGATGGGGATTAACAGTGAGTGACCACCTTCTGGGACAGGGAATAACAGAGAGTGACCACGTCCTGGGACAGGGATTAACAGAAAGTGACCAGGTCCTGGGACAGGGATTAACAGAGAGTGACCACCTCCTGGGACAGGAATTAACAGGGAGTGACCATGTCCTGGGACAAGAGTTAACAGAGAGTGACCACCTACTGGGACAGGGATTAACAGAGAGTGACCACCTCCTGGGTGAGGGATTAACTCAGAGTAACCACATCCTGGGAGAGGTAACAGAGAGTGACCACGTCCTAGGAGAGGAGTTAACAGAGAATGACCAACTCCTGGGAGAGGAGTTATCAGAAAGTGACCACCTTCTGGGAGAGGAGTTAGCAGAGAGTGACCACCTCCTGGGACAGGGATTAACAGAGGGTGACCATGTCCTGGGACAGGGATTAACAGAGAGTGACCACCTCCTGGGACAGGGATTAACAGAGAGTGACCATGTCTTGGGACAGGAGTTAACAGAGAGTGACCACCTCCTGGGACAGGGATTAACAGAGATTGCCCATGTCCTGGGACAGGGATTAACAGAGAGTGGCCATGTCTTGGGACAGGATTTAACAGAGACTGACCACCTCCTGGGAAAGTGATTAACAGAGAGTGACCACGTCCTGGTAGAGGAGTTAACAGAGAGTGACCATGTCCTGGGAGAGGAGTTAACAGTGAGTGACCACCTCCTGGGAGAGGGATTAACACAGAGTGACCACGTCCTAGGAGAGGAGTTAACAGTGAGTGACCACCTCCTGAGAGAGGAGTTAGAGAGTGACCACGTCCTGGGAGAGGAGTTAACAGAGAGTGACCACGTCCTGGGAAATGAGTTAACAGAGAGTGACCATGTCCTGGGAGAGGAGGTAACAGAATGTGACCACCTCCTGGGAGAGGAGTTAACAGAGAATAACCACCTCCTGGGACAGGGATTAACAGAGAGTGACCATGTCCTGGGAGAGGAGTTAACAGAGAGTGACCACGTCCTGGGACGGGGATTAACAGAGAGTGACCACGTCCTGGGACAGGGATTAACAGAGAGTGACCACGTCCTGGGACAGGGATTAACAGAGAGTGACCACCTCCTGGGACAGGGAATAACAGAGAGTGACCACCTCCCAGGACAGGGATTAACAGAGAGTGACCACGTCCTGGTAGAGGAGTTAACAGAGAGTGACCACCTCCTGGGACAGGGATTAATAGAGAGTGACCACGTCCTGGGACAGGGAATAACAGAGAGTGACCACGTCCTGGGACAGGGATTAACAGAGAGTGACCACCTCCTGGGACAGGGAATAACAGAGAGTGACCACGTCCTGGGACAGGGATTAACAGAGAGTGACCACCTCCTGGGACAGGGATTAACAGAGAGTGACCACGTCCTGGGACAGGGATTAACAGAGAGTGACCACCTCCTGGCACAGGGATTAACAGAGAGTGACCATGTCCTGGGACAGGGATTATCAGAGAGTGACCACCTCCTGGGACAGGGATTAACAGAGAGTGACCACGTCCTGGGACAGGGAATAACAGAGAGTGACCACGTCCTGGGACAGGGATTAACAGAGAGTGACCACCTCCTGGGACAGGTATTAACAGAGAGTGACCACCTCCTGGGACAGGGATTAACAGAGAGTGACCACGTCCTGGGACAGGGAATAACAGAGAGTGACCACGTCCTGGGACAGGGATTAACAGAGAGTGACCACGTCCTGGGACAGGGATTAACAGAGAGTGACCACCTCCTGGGAGAGGAGTTAATGAGCTGCCGCTGATCCTTGTTGGCATTTTTCTGGAGACTCGCTTTCTGACTGAGTTCACTTGAGCAATGCAGAACTCTGTCATGCAGAAAGTGCGTGTGAATCCTGGATTCTTACATCGGGAGGAGTGTGTCTGAGGGCTGGAGCCTGCGCTGGACAGGGGCTGCGTGGGGAGTGAGGGCAGGGGAGTGCGGAGTGGAGGGGGGGAAGATGAGGAGGCAGGGTTGCGGAGAAGGTGAGCTGGTGGGGGGGCGGTGGGGAGGGGAGAGACCCCATTTCGACATGGAGCTAGCTGCACAGCTCTGAGAGAGACTAGCTCAAGTGCAGGGACTGTCTGTCAGCTCCGAGTGGCATGACTGAACTCTCATTCCCTGTGACAGGGAACAACCCTCAGGGTCCTTTTGGTACAGCGTTGTCTTTAAGGTCATGAAATCAGGAATTCAGGCCCCCTTTCTCCACCCACCCAACAGAGCCTGGCCTCCTAAACCGTCTCCAAGCACCCAGCGGCTTTCAAACCAGTCGCAGACCTCCCTGTGGCGCCGCCTCATGCAGTCCACCAGCAGAACATGTTTTTCCACCCCCCACCCCACCACCCCATCTTAATTAACTCGTCCAGTGTGTGTGAGGGAGTCGGAATACACTCCTGGATTAATCCCAGATTGATCAGTGTGTAGGGAAGTCTGAATACACTCCTGGATTAATCCCAGATTGATCAGTGTGTAGGGAAGTCTGAATACACTCCTGGATTAATCCCAGATTCATCAGTGTGTAGGGAAGTCTGAATACACTCCTGGATTAATCCCAGATTGATCAGTGTGTAGGGAAGTCTGAATACACTCCTGGATTAATCCCAGATTGATCAGTGTGTAGGGAAGTCGGAATACACTCCTGGATTAATCCCAGATTCATCAGTGTGTAGGGAAGTCTGAATACACTCCTGGATTAATCCCAGATTCATCAGTGTGTAGGGAAGTCTGAATGCACTCCTGGATTAACCCCAGATAGATCAGTGTGTAGGGAAGTCTGAATGCACTCCTGGATTAACCCCAGATAGATCAGTGTGTAGGGAAGTCTGAATACACTCCTGGATTAATCCCAGATTCATCAGTGTGTAGGGAAGTCTGAATACACTCCTGGATTAATCCCAGATAGATCAGTGTGTAGGGAAGTCTGAATACACTCCTGGATTAATCCCAGATAGATCAGTGTGTAGGGAAGTCTGAATACACTCCTGGATTAATCCCAGATAGATCAGTGTGTAGGGAAGTCTGAATACACTCCTGGATTTGCCCCAGATTGATCAGTGTGTAGGGAAGTCTGAAAACACTCCTGGATTTGCCCCAGATTGATCAGTGTGTAGGGAAGTCTGAATACACTCCTGGATTTGCCCCAGATTGATCAGTGTGTAGGGAAGTCGGAATACACTCCTGGATTAATCCCAGATTGATCAGTGTGTAGGGAAGTCTGAATACACTCCTGGATTAATCCCAGATTCATCAGTGTGTAGGGAAGTCTGAATACACTCCTGGATTAATTCCAGATTCATCAGTGTGTAGGGAAGTCTGAATACACTCCTGGATTAATCCCAGATAGATCAATGTGTAGGGAAGTCTGAATACACCCCTGGATTTGCCCCAGATTGATCAGTGTGTAGGGAAGTCGGGATATACTCCTGGATTGATCCCATAATCAACAGTGCACGGCAACTGAATACACTCCTGGATTAATCCCAGATTGAACAGTGTGTGTACGGGAGTCTGAATACGCTCCTGGATTAATCCCAGATTGAGCAGTGTGTCCAGAATCTGAATACATTCCTGGATTAATCCCAGATTGAACAGCGTGCACAGGAGCTGACTACACTCCTGGATTAATCCCAGATTGAGCAGTGTGTGTACGGGAGTCTGAATACGCTCCTGGATTAATCCCAGATTGAGCAGTGTGTCCAGAATCTGAATACACTCCTGGATTAATCCCAGATTGAGCAGTGTGTGTACAGGAGTCTGAATACACTCCTGGATTAATCCCAGATTGAGCAGTGTGTGTACAGGAGTCTGAATACGCTCCTGGATTAATCCCAGATTGAACAGCGTGCACAGGAGCTGACTACACTCCTGGATTAATCCCAGATTGAGCAGTGTGTGTACGGGAGTCTGAATACATTCCTGGATTAATCCCAGATTGAGCAGTGTGTATGAGAGAGTCTGAATACACTCCTGGATTTGCAGCAGATTGAACAGTGTGTACAGGAGTCTGAATACGCTCCTGGATTAATCCCAGATTGAGCAGTGTGTATGATGAAGTCTGAATACGCTCCTGGATTAATCCCAGATTTGGCAGTGTGTGTATGGGAGTCTGATTATGCTCCTGGATTAACACCCCCCGAATCCAATCCCGGTGGGCTGCAGCATCAGTCCGCGCGTTCCGGCATGCTTGCGGCCGGCATGCTATTTGACTAGGGTGGGCATCGCGGCTGAATGCCACCACATTCCAGAGTGGGTCGGGGAAAGGATGTGCCTGGATGCGTTGGGGTGGTGTGGACTGTGTGTGGACCAGATCAGAAGGATGACACATTGCCAAGGCTCAGCGGGGTTAAAACAGGAGCATTCAGCCCCCTGTCCACACTGCTCAATCTGGGATTAATCCAGGAGGGTATTCAGACTCCAGTACACACACTGCTTAATCTGGGATTAATCCAGGAGTGTATTCAGACTCCAGTACACACACTGCTTAATCTGGGATTAATCCAGGAGTGTATTCAGACTCCCTCATGCATCCTGTTCAATCTGGGATTAATCCAGGAGTGTATTCAGACTCCCTCATGCATCCTGTTCAATCTGGGATTAATCCAGGAGTGTATTCAGACTCCCTCATGCATCCTGTTCAATCTGGGATTAATCCAGGAGTGTATTCAGACTCCCTCATGCATCCTGTTCAATCTGGGATTAATCCAGGAGTGTATTCAGACTGCCTCATGCATCCTGTTCAGTCTGGGATTAATCCAGGAGTGTATTCAGATTCCCTCACACACACACTGTTCAATCTGGGATTAGTCCAGGAGTGTATTCAGACTCCCGTACTCACTAGTTTAGCTCTCTGCTGCCACCCAGTGTCTGGGGCCAGTCAGCATCGCCCACCATGACTCCTGTTCCTTTGCCGGTTTGTGTGGGTGAGTGGGTGGGTGACACAGGGAGAGCGCTGCTGGGGGCAAGGGTGGTGGGGGGGTTGGTGGGCGCGGTGACATGTATAGGTACAACTTTTCAAAGCCCTGCCCCAATAATTCAATCCCACCTCCCACACCCACCCGCCCCCACTCACCCCTCCCCCCCCACCCCCCACCCCCCACTCACCCCTTATACCCTCGGCTCCCCAACGCTCCCTCTTCGTCCCCTATTTCGTTCGGCGTGTGTCCCGGTGAGTTTGAACCGGGGTAGGCCCATCCCTCCCCCATCCGGCGGGTAGAGGGGGCAGGGGGCTGGTAAAGGGCATCCTGGGAACACGCCAGCAGGTCCCAGCCGGTTGCCCGTTCGCGAGGTTGGGGGAGGGGGTTTGCGGGGGGGGAGTAGCCGGAATTCATCTCTCTCTCTCCGGTGGTCAGGCAGCGATGGGTCACCGAGGGTCTCGGACCAGTCAAACCCAGCCAAAGGAGGGGAGGGGAGGTCAACAAGGGAGCGAGAGGCTGTGAGCATCCCAGATCGGAGAGGTTATAACTATCGGGAAAGGTCGAACCGGCCGGGGCTCTTTACTCTGGGAAAGAGGAGGCTGAGGGCGGGGTGACCTGATCCAGCTCTTTAAAATGACGGAGGGGGTTTCGATAGGGTCGGCGTAGAGAAGATGTTTCCACTTGTGGGGGACGGGGGGGAGAGACCAGAACTAGTGGGGGGGCGCATCAATATAAGACAGTCCCTAATAAATCCGATCGAGGTGGGGGGTAGGGAATTCAGGAGAAAGGTCTTTACCCAGAGAGCGGGGAGAAGGTGGAACTCGCTCCCACAGGGAGGGGGGGTGGAGGTGAATCGTGTCGATGTGTTTAAGGAGCTGGAGAAACACACGAGGGGAGAGAGGAATAGAAGGATACGGGGGATAGGGGGGGGGGGGGGGAGTTTATTTTATTATTTATTGGGATGTGGGGGTTGCTGGCGGGTTGTCCATCCCTAATTGCCCCCTTGAGAAGGTGGTGGGTGAGCCGCCTTCTTGAGCCGCTGCAGTCCCGTGTGGTGTAGGTACACCCACCGTGCTGTTAGGGAGGGAGTTCCAGGATTTTGTCCCGTGTGGTGTAGGTACACCCACCGTGCTGTTAGGGAGGGAGTTCCAGGATTTTGTCCCGTGTGGTGTAGGTACACCCACCGCGCTGTTAGGGAGGGAGTTCCAGGATTTTGACCCATGTGGTGTAGGTACACCCACCGCGCTGTTAGGGAGGGAGTTCCAGGATTTTGACCCATGTGGTGTAGGTACACCCACCGTGCTGTTAGGGAGGGAGTTCCAGGATTTTGTCCCGTGTGGTGTAGGTACACCCACCGTGCTGTTAGGGAGGGAGTTCCAGGATTTTGTCCCGTGTGGTGTAGGTACACCCACCGTGCTGTTAGGGAGGGAGTTCCAGGATTTTGTCCCGTGTGGTGTAGGTACACCCACCGTGCTGTTAGGGAGGGAGTTCCAGGATTTTGTCCCCGTGTGGTGTAGGTACACCCACCGTGCTGTTAGGGAGGGAGTTCCAGGATTTTGTCCCCGTGTGGTGTAGGTACACCCACCGTGCTGTTAGGGAGGGAGTTCCAGGATTTTGTCCCCGTGTGGTGTAGGTACACCCACCGTGCTGTTAGGGAGGGAGTTCCAGGATTTTGTCCCCGTGTGGTGTAGGTACACCCACCGTGCTGTTAGGGAGGGAGTTGCGGGATTTTGTCCCGTGTGGTGTAGGTACACCCACAGTGCTGTTAGGAAGGGAGTTCCAGGATTTTGTCCTGTGTGGTGTAGGTACACCCACCGTGCTGTTAGGGAGGGAGTTCCAGGATTTTGTCCCCGTGTGGTGTAGGTACACCCACCGTGCTGTTAGGGAGGGAGTTCCAGGATTTTGTCCCGTGTGGTGTAGGTACACCCACCGTGCTGTTAGGGAGGGAGTTCCAGGATTTGGACCCAGCGACAGTGAAGGAACGGCCGATATATTTCCAAGTCGGGATGGTGAGGGGGGCTCGGAGGGGAACTTGCAGGTGGTGGTGTCCCCCATGTGTCTGCTGCCCTTGTCCTTCTAGGTGGTAGAGGTGGTGGGTTTGGGCGGCGCTGTCGAAGGAGCCTTGGCGAGTTGCTGCAGTGCATCTTGTAGATGGTACACACACTGCTGCCCCTGTGCGTCGGTGGTGGAGGGAGTGAATGTTTGTGGATGGGGTGTTGATCAAGCGGGGGGCTGCTTTGTCCTGGACGGTGTCCAGCTTCTTGAGTGTTGTTTGAAACACCCCTACAGATATCCACACACACAAAGATACGCAGACCTACAGATACTCTCAGACACAGACGGACACACACTCAGACACGGACGGACACACACTCAGACACACTCACGCAGACACACACTCATGGACACACACACATATACATGCACTTTGATACTCTAAGATACCCAACCCCCGCCACACACACACACATACACGCGGACACACATACTCAAGACACACACACACACACTCACAGACACACACACTCATAATCTCAGACCACCCCCCACACACACACGTGGACACACATACACAAGACACACACACACTCACAGACACACACATTCACAAACTCAATTTCAGTCACACACACTTCCTCACACACGTACATACACACACACACATACTCAGACACAGACACATACATAAACACACCCAGACACACCACATGGAGACACACACACACAGAGACACACACAGACACACACAGACACACACAGAGACACACACACACACACACAGACACAGAGGGACACAGAGGGACACAGAGGGACACAGACACACAGAGACACACACACACACACACAGAGGGACACAGAGGGACACAGACACACACACACACACACAGACACACAGAGACACACACACAGACACACACAGAGGGACACAGAGCACACACACACACAGACACACACACACAGACACACACACAGAGACACACACAGAGACACACACAGACACACACACAGTCACACACACACACACAGACACACACAGACACACACACACAGACATAGAAGGACACAGAGGGACACAGACACAGAGACACACACAGAGGGACACAGAGGGACACACACACACACAGAGGGACACAGAGACACACACACACAGAGGGACACAGAGGGACACA
>JANJGN010001408.1:0-60000 GCA_026770705.1 Isurus oxyrinchus | reverse complement strand
GACAGAGACAGACGGGGGGAGAGAGAGAGACACACAGGGGGAGAGAGAGAGAGAGACAGATGGGGAGAGAGAGAGAGAGAGAGACAGACAGACGGGGGAGAGAGAGAGAGAGACAGAGACAGACGGGGGGAGAGAGAGAGACACACAGGGGGAGAGAGAGAGAGAGAGACAGATGGGGAGAGAGAGAGAGAGAGAGACAGACAGACGGGGCAGAGAGAGAGAGAGACAGAGACAGACGGGGGGAGAGAGAGAGAGACAGAGACAGACGGGGGAGGGAGAGAGAGAGACAGACAGGGGGAGAGAGAGAGACACACAGGGGGAGAGAGAGAGACACACAGGGGGAGAGAGAGAGACACACAGGGGGAGAGAGAGAGACACACAGGGGGAGAGAGAGAGACAGAGAGGGGGAGAGAGAGAGACAGAGAGGGGGAGGGAGAGAGAGACAGACAGACAGAAAGTGGTGAATGAGAGAGGGGCAGATGGGGGAGAGAGGGAGGGGCAGACAAGTGGGGAGAGAGGGGGACAGACAGGGGGTGAGGGGGGGACAGACGGGGGTGAGGGGGGGCAGACAAAGGGTGAGGTGGGGACAGACAAGGGGTGAAGGGGGGGACAGACAGGGGGAGAGAGGGGGGACAGACAGGGGGAGAGAGGGGGGACAGACAGGGGGAGAGAGGGGGGACAGACAGGGGGAGAGAGGGGGGACAGACAGGGGGAGAGAGGGGGGACAGACAGGAGGAGAGAGGGGGGACAGACAGGGGGAGAGAGGAGGGACAGACAGGGGGAGAGAGGGGGGACAGACAGGGGATGAGAGGGAGAGAGAGGCAGACAGGGGGAGAGAGACACAGAGACAGGCAGGCAGAGAAGGACAGACAGAGAGAGAGGGAGAGAGGGGGGGCAGGCGGGCCGAGCGGCCTCATTGTTTGGGTGAGGTCAGCTGCTGGGAGGCCTGTGGGAGAGATATTAACCCTTGCCCTCTCCGTTGCGCTAACCGGCTGTGTCTCCCAGTGGGGGATCCAACGGAGCTCAATCTGTGGTGTTAGTGTGTTCAGAACCGCCCACATGGTGATGTGAGGAGAGTGGCGTGGCGAACAGGGTTAGTGTGGTCGAAGTCGGAATGGAGATAGCACATGGCTAGGACTGAAGAAACTGACTGTGTTGTGTATGTGTACATGGTTGCGTGCTGTAATAAATAGTTATTGTTCAGACACACAAACCTCTCAACCCTTTTACCTTAGACAACAATATGCAACATGGTGGCAGCAGGTGAAGAGCCCTGAAATTTCCAAAAACAAAAATGGAGGCAAATTGCAGCCTGGCCCGAGAAACCGCACCAAGGAAATCCCCAGAAGATCTCCGCAACCAACCTGGAGGCTGAGAGGCAGAGAAGAAATGGACTGTCCAGGTCAAGGAAGGCCCCACCGCGGCTCGGGGTGGGGTCCGGTTGCCAATCCCGATCAAAAAACCGAATCAAAGGACCGAATGACGATCAAACGAGGGTAAGCAAGTTTGAAGAAGGGCTTTAAAAGTTTTAAAAATGGCTCAGTAACCCCGTCGGGTATATTACCACGGCACCATTTTGAAATCTTGAAGCAACACCCCCCTCGTGCGCTGAAAGCAACGACGGTGCAAAATTTACTGTGCCGGGAACGATTTGGACAGATGGAAGGGGCCGGGCCAGATGCTGATGTCATGGAGGAGGTGGGGGGTTGGGGGGGGGTAATTTTTAAGGTATGGGATTGCATCAGGGTTAAATAAGACTGAACAGGTTAACACGTTATTGTACTCAGTTGGTCCAATTGCTGATGACTTAATAACCTGACAAGGTGTCAGTAAATCAGCTTGCAAGTATAAAGAGGTCATGTTGGAGTTGTAGAAAACCTTGGTGAGGCCACAGCTGGAGTACTGTGTGCAGTTCTGGTCACCACATTATAGGAAGGATGTGGTTGCACTGGAGGGGGTGCAGAGGGGATTCACCAGGATGTTGCCTGGGATGAAACACTTAAGTTATGAAGAGAGGTTGGATAGACTTGGGTTGTTTTCGTTGGAGCAGAGAAGACTGAGGGGCGACCTGATCCAGGTGGACAAGATTATGAGGGGCATGGACAGGGTGGATAGGGAGCAGCTGTTCCCCTTAGTTGAAGGGTCAGTCACAAGGGGACATAAGTTCAAGGTGAGGGGCAGAGGTTTAGAGGGGATGTGAGGAAAAACATTTTTTACCCAGAGGGTGGTGACGGTCTGGAATGCGCTGCCTGGGAGTGTGGTGGAGGCGGGTTGCCTCACATCCTTTAAAAAGTACCTGGATGAGCACTTGGTACGTCATAACATTCAAGGCTATGGGCCAAGTGCTGGTAAATGGGGTTAGGTAGGTAGGTCAGGTGTTTCTCACGTGTCGGTGCAGACTCGATGGGCTGAAGGGCCTCTTCTGCACTGTGAGACTCTGTGACCCCGTGGAATAAGGTTGTCCGGTTGCAGAAGATATTACAGTTCGAGAGGGAAACGTCACCGCTGGTGGATGAGGAATTGAGAAGGAGATATAGCTGAGGTTAGCAGAAAGCGGAGGGGAAGTGAAATCAGAAGCAAGGGACTGACCAACTCTGCAGAAAAACCAACGGACGACCGGAAAGGGGAGAAGACAAGAGTTAACGGAGGTTAATTCCGAACGCCCGGCAAAGTGCGAACGGCTTCCAAGAAACGTCTCAGGATCCTCCCTCCTCGAGACTTCAGGAGCCAGGGGGCTACGGGGAGGTTTGCGGGGGGGGAGGGGGAGGGGGAGGGAACCCGTTCGGCGCACAGGGATGAACCCGGCCACCAATAAGGACAAGTATGGCTGGAGGGGGGGGGGGTTGAGGAGAGAAATGGATCAAATACGTGTCAAATATGGAAGCTTTAATCACTGGAAATGGCTCATCTTCATTGGTGTGTGTTCTTTGTTCTAAAAGGCACTGGCCCTTAAAGGGTTAATGCGAGGTCTCCGGTTGCCGCAGTTCCTGGATAATACAGCGTTTTGCAAGAACAGGTAATGAAGCGGTTTTAAAGGTGGTAGCCTGGTGGACATCTGCGTGGAGATACCTGCTGGACTGAAGAAGCTACGATTCATAGCTACTGTTCAGACACACAATCCACCCCGCCTTAGATGAAAACATAACACCTTAGGTGAAACGAGTGGATTGAGTTAAAATCAAGGCCAGAGGGAGAGAGAGGGGGAGAGAGGGGGAGAGTAACACACAGAGGGAGACACAGAACACACACTGACCACCCTCCACCCCACACGCCCATCGTCCAGCCCGGGGATTCCCTATGGCCTGAGAGAGAGGGAGAGTCACACAGGGAGAGACACGGAATAGACTGACCGCCCCCGCACGCTGACCACCCCACCCCCCACACGCCCGCCGTCCGGCCCAGGGCCTTTCCCCGACTCAGGCCTGAGGCCTACCTCACGAGGCCCCAGTCCCACTTTCTTACCGTTTCTCGCTGCATTTCCTGGAAGTCCCTGTGGTGAAGAAGGGGAAATCGATCTTTTAAATCGACAAGCTAAACTTAAATAAAAACTAAATAAAAACTCACCTACTACAGCGAGTGGCCCGGAGTGACCACACGGATCCGGAGTGACCACACGGATCCGGAGAGGCTTTTTATTCATTCATGGTATGTGGGTGTCACTGGCCGGGCCCAGCATTTATTGCCCATCCCTAATTGCCCCCTTGAGAAGGTGGTGGGTGAGCCGCCTTCTTGAGCCGCTGCAGTCCCCGTGTGGTGTAGGTACACCCACCGTGCTGTTAGGGAGGGAGTTCCAGGATTTTGTCCCCGAGTGATGTAGGTACACCCACTGTGCTGTTAGCGAGGGAGTTCCAGGATTTTGTCCCCGTGTGGTGTAGGTACACCCACCGTGCTGTTAGGGAGGGAGTTCCAGGATTTTGTCCCCGTGTGGTGTAGGTACACCCACCGTGCTGTTAGGGAGGGAGTTCCAGGATTTTGTCCCGTGTGGTGTAGGTACACCCACCGTGCTGTTAGGGAGGGAGTTCCAGGATTTTGTCCCGTGTGGTGTAGGTACACCCACCGTGCTGTTAGGGAGGGAGTTCCAGGATTTTGTCCCCGTGTGGTGTAGGTACACCCACCGTGCTGTTAGGGAGGGTGTTCCAGGATTTTGTCCGTGTGGTGTAGGTACACCCACCGTGCTGTTAGGGAGGGAGTTCCAGGATTTTGTCCCCGTGTGGTGTAGGTACACCCACCGTGCTGTTAGGGAGGGAGTTCCAGGATTTTGTCTCCGTGTGGTGTAGGTACACCCATCGTGCTGTTAGAGAGGGAGTTCCAGGATTTTGTCCCGTGTGGTGTAGGTACACCCACCGTGCTGTTAGGGAGGGAGTTCCAGGATTTTGTCCCGTGTGGTGTAGGTACACCCACCGTGCTGTTAGGGAGGGAGTTCCAGGATTTTGTCCCCGTGTGGTGTAGGTACACCCACCGTGCTGTTAGGGAGGGAGTTCCAGGATTTTGTCCCCGTGTGGTGTAGGTACACCCACCGTGCTGTTAGGGAGGGAGTTCCAGGATTTTGTCCCGTGTCGTGTAGGTACACCCACCGTGCTGTTAGGAAAGGGAGTTCCAGGATTTTGTCCCCATGGGGTGTAGGTACACCCACCGTGCTGTTAGGGAGGGAGTTCCAGGATTTTGACCCAGCGACAGTGAAGGAACGGCCGATATATTTCCAAGTCGGGATGGTGAGGGGCTCGGAGGGGAACTTGCAGGTGGTGGTGTTCCCCATGTGTCTGCTGCCCTTGTCCTTCTAGGTGGTAGAGGTGGTGGGTTTGGGCGGCGCTGTCGAAGGAGCCTTGGCGAGTTGCTGCAGTGCATCTTGTAGATGGTACACACACTGCTGCCCCTGTGCGTCGGTGGTGGAGGGAGTGAATGTTTGTGGATGGGGTGCCGATCGAGCGGGGCTGCTTTGTCCTGGATGGTGTCGAGCTTCTTGAGTGTTGTGGGAGCTGCACTCATCCAGGCAAGTGGGGAGTATCCCATCACACTCCTGACTTGTGCCTTGTGGATGGGGGACAGGCTGTGGGAGCGAGCACGTCAACCCAGACAGACCACAGCCCAGAAGGATCACACCGACCCAGGCTGACTGCATCGTCTCAGGGTGAGCCATTGTGCCAGGTTAGTGCGTTGTCCTGGAGTGATCCAGACACAGAGTGATCACACTGTCCCAGAGGGACTGCTTCGTTCTAGATTGACTGATTCATCCCAGAGTGACCGCATCATTCCAGAGTGACCACATCGGTTCAGGGGGCAATACTGACCCGGAGTGACTGCACCATCCCAGAGTGACCCTGACCCAGAGTGACCGCATCATCCCAGAGTGACCCTGATCCAGAGTGACCCTGACCCAGAGTGACCCTGACCCAGAGTGACCCTGACCCAGAGTGACCCTGACCCAGAGTGACCCTGACCCAGAGTGACCCTGACACAGAGTGACCCTGACACAGAGACCCTGACACAGAGTGACCCTGACACAGAGTGACCCTGACACAGAGTGACCCTGACACAGAGTGATCACACTGTCCCAGAGGGACTGCTTCGTTTTAGATTGACTGATTCATCCCAGAGTGCCCGCATCATTCCAGAGTGACCACATCAGCTCAGGGGGACAATACTGACCCAGAGTGACCGCATCATCCCAGAGTGACCCTGATCCAGAGTGACCGCATCATCCCAGAGTGACCCTGACCCAGAGTGACCGCATCATCCCAGAGTGACCACATCATCCCAGAGTGACCACATCATCCCAGAGTGACCACATCATCGCAGAGTGACCCTGACCCAGAGTGACCGCATCATCCCAGACTGACCCTGATCCACAGTAACCGCATCATCCCAGAGTGACCCTGACCCAGAGTGACCGCATGATCCCAGAGTGACCCTGACCCAGTGTGACCGCATCATCCGAATGACCCTGACCCAGAGTGACCGCATCATCCGAGTGACACTGACCCAGAGTAACCCATCATCCCAGTGACCGCATCATCCCAGAGTGACCCTGACCCAGAGTGACCCTGACCCAGAGTGACCCTGACCCAGAGTGACCCTGACCCAGAATGACCGCATCATCCCAGAGTGACCCTGACCCAGAGTGACCACATCATCCCAGAGTGACCTGACCCAGAGTGACCACATCATCCCAGAGTGACCCTGACCCAGAGTGACCCTGACCCAGAGTGACCCTGACAAAGAATGACCGCATCATCCCAGTGACCCTGACGCAGAGTGACTGCATCATCCCAGAGTGACCCTGACCCAGAGTGACCCTGACCCAGAATGACCGCATCATCCCAGAGTGACCCTGACCCAGAGTGACCGCATCATCCCAGAGTGACCTGACCCAGAGTGACCACATCATCCCAGAGTGACCCTGACCCAGAGTGACCCTGACCCAGAGTGACCCTGACCCAGAGTGACCCTGACCAAGAATGACCGCATCATCCCAGAGTGACCCTGACCCAGAGAGACCCTGACCCAGAGTGACCACATCATCCCAGCGTGACCCTGACCCAGAGTGACCCTGACCCAGCGTGACCCTGACCCAGAGTGACCCTGACCCAGAGTGACCCTGACCCAGAGTGACCCTGACCCAGAGTGACCGCATCATCCCAGCGTGACCCTGACCCAGCGTGACCCTGACCCAGCGTGACCCTGACCCAGCGTGACCCTGACCCAGAGTGACCCTGACCCAGAGTGACTGCATCATCCCAGAGTGACCCTGACCCAGAGTGACCCTGACCCAGAGTGACCCTGACCCAGCGTGACCACATCATCCCAGAGTGACCCTGACCCAGAGTGACCCTGACCCAGAGAGACCCTGACCCAGAGAGACCCTGACCCAGAGAGACCCTGACCCAGAGTGACCTCATCATCCCAGAGTGACCCTGACCCAGAGTGACCCTGACCCAGCGTGACCCTGACCCAGAGAGACCCTGACCCAGAGAGACCCTGACCCAGAGAGACCCTGACCCAGAGTGACCGCATCATCCCAGAGTGACCCTGACCCAGTGACCCTGACCCAGAGTGACCGCATCATCCCAGAGTGACCCTGACCCAGAGTGACCCTGACCCAGAGTGACCCTGACCCAGCGTGACCCTGACCCAGCGTGACCCTGACCCAGCGTGACCCTGACCCAGCGTGACCCTGACCCAGCGTGACCGCATCATCCCAGAGTGACCCTGACCCAGAGTGACCCTGACCCAGAGTGACCCTGACCCAGTGTGACCACATCATCCCAGAGTGACCCTGACCTCTCTCACCCTGATCCCTGACACTGACCCCTCCCTCCTCGACACCCACCTCCCTCCCTGACCTCTGACCATTGGACACTGACCCCTAGCCTCCAGACGGTGACCCCTGACCCCAGCCCCGCGCGGCGGTGACACTGACCAGTTTGAAGATGTTGCTCAGATTGCTGGTTCTTTTGTTGTTTTCATGGTTGGAGGAATATGAGGCGGCCCCGGACTCATCTGGGAGAGAGGGAGAGAGACAGACAGAGGGAGGGGGGGGGGGGAAGAGAGAGAGAGAGAGAGCGTTAAAACATAATCTGGGTTAGAAGGTCCCAGATCCGAGGGGGCGGGGTGGGGGGGGAGCGAGGATTGGTGGGAGACAGGGAAGGGGGTGGGGGGAAATCCAGCGGCAGGTTAGCAAAGAGCCGGGAGTGAATTCCCGAGGTCCCAGTTCTGGAAAATGAGGCGGGATCGACTGTGCTACTGACGCACCCCAGGGTCGAATATCTGGCTGTTCACCGGCTCAGTTCAGAGGCAGCCGAGTATCCAGGAGCAACATCACCCCGGGCAACGGGGAGGGGCATCGACAAGGGTAAGGGGGAGAGGGGGAGGGGCATCACCCAGGGCAATGGAGAGGGGGGGAGGGGCATCGCCCAGGGCAATGGGGAGAGGGGCATCGCCCAGGGAAATGGGGAGAGGGGGAGGGGGAGGGTCATCGCCCAGGGAAATGGAGAGAGGGGGAGGGTCATCGCCCAGGGAAATGGGGAGAGGGGGAGGGGCATCGCCCAGGGAAATGGGGAGGGAGAGGGGCATCACCCCAGACAGCGGGGAGGGGCATTGACAATGGTAAGGGGGAGGGGGAGGAACATCGCCCAGGCTAAGGGGGAGAGGGGGAGTGGCGTCGTCGAGGGTGACTGGAGAGGGGGAGGGGCATTGCACAGTGCGACGGGGAGAGGGGGAGGGGCATCGCCCAGGGTGAGCGGAGAGGGGGAGGGGCATCGCCCAGGGTGAGCGGAGAGGGGGAGGGGCATCGCCCAGGGTGAGCGGAGAGGGGGAGGGGCATCGCCCAGGGTGAGCGGAGAGGGGGAGGGGCATCGCCCAGGGTGAGCGGAGAGGGGGAGGGGCATCGCCCAGGGTGAGCGGAGAGGGGGAGGGGCATCGCCCAGGGTGAGCGGAGAGGGGGAGGGGCATCGCCCAGGGTAGGCATGGGGGAGGGTCATCGGCCAGGGTAGGCATGGGGGAGGGGGAGGGGCATCGGCCAGGGTAGGCATGGGGGAGGGGGAGGGGCATCGCCCAGGGTGAGCGGAGAGGGGGAGGGGCATCGCCCAGGGTGAGCGGAGAGGGGGAGGGGCATCGCCCAGGGTGAGCGGAGAGGGGGAGGGGCATCGCCCAGGGTGAGCGGAGAGGGGGAGGGGCATCGCCCAGGGTGAGCGGAGAGGGGGAGGGGCATCGCCCAGGGTGAGCGGAGAGGGGGAGGGGCATCGCCCAGGGTGAGCGGAGAGGGGGAGGGGCATCGCCCAGGGTGAGCGGAGAGGGGGAGGGGCATCGCCCAGGGTGAGCGGAGAGGGGGAGGGGCATCGCCCAGGGTGAGCGGAGAGGGGGAGGGGCATCGCCCAGGGTGAGCGGAGAGGGGGAGGGGCATTGGCCAGAGTAGGCATGGGGGAGGGGCATCGCCCAGGGTGAGCGGAGAGGGGGAGGGGCATTGGCCAGGGTAGGCATGGGGGAGGGGGAGGGGCATCGCCCAGGGTGAACGGAGAGGGGGAGGGGAATCGCCCAGGGTGACTGGAGAGGGGGAGGGGCATTGGCCAGGGTAGGCATGGGGGAGGGGGAGGGGAGCTGCACAATGGGGGTGACTCAGTGCTAAGGGAGACAGTGGGATTCCCTTACCAGCGTCCAGTACAACGTAGGAGTCAGCTGTCCGCTCAGGGAGCGTAGGAGCCCAGTATTCACTGGCCACATCTGTAAACAGAAATCAACCAGTCATTAAATCTCAAAATAACCCATCTCCCCCACTATTCCTGACATCGCACTCAGCGTCATCACATACACAGAAGAGGGAGCACCGCACTGTCACAGGGTCAGTGCTGAGGGAGTGCCGCACTGTCGGAGGGTCAGTGCTGAGGGAGCGCCGCACTGTCAAGAGGGTCAGTGCTGAGGGAGCACCGCGCTGTCGGAGGGTGAGGGAGCGCCGCACTGTGGGAGGGTCAGTGCTGAGGGAGCGCTGCACTGTGGGAGGGTCAGTGCTGAGGGTGTGCCGCACTGTTGGAGGGTCAGTGCTGAGGGAGCGCCGCACTGTGGGAGGGTCAGTGCTGAGGGAGTGCCGCACTGTTGGAGGGTCAGTGCTGAGGGAGCGCCGCACTGTCGGAGGGTCAGTGCTGAGGGAACGCCGCACTGTTGGAGGGTCAGTGCTGAGGGAACGCCGCACTGTGGGAGGGTCAGTGCTCAGGGAGCGCCGCACTGTGGGAGGGTCAGTGCTCAGGGAGCGCCGCACTGTGGGAGGGTCAGTGCTCAGGGAGCGCTGCACTGTGGGAGGGTCAGTGCTGAGGGAGCGCCGCACTGTGGGAGGGTCAGTGCTGAGGGAGCGCCGCACTGTGGGAGGGTCAGTGCTGAGGGAGCGCCGCACTGTGGGAGGGTCAGTGCTGAGGGAGCGCCGCACTGTGGGAGGGTCAGCGCTGAGGGAGCGCCGCACTGTCGGAGGGTCAGCGCTGAGGGAGTGCTGCACTGTCGGAGGGTCAGCGCTGAGGGAGTGCCGCACTGTCGGAGTGTTAGTGCTGAGGGAGCGCCGCACTGTTTGCTGTTTCATTTGGAAATGAGATATCCCATGCTTGCTACTGGTAGACAGGGGAGGACATGGTGGGGGGTGGGGAGGCTGTGTCCTCTGACCTGCAGCCAAAATTTACCCATCAGATGTCAAACATCAGTGAGTGATTATCTCTTCCCCTGAACTTTGGTCTGTTACTCTCTGCACAAAATTGACACTGCGAACAACGGTAAACAGACATCGTGGTCACGTGAAGTGTTTTGTATTTTGGCCAGTCTGTAAGATATGATATGGTGCGAGGGGGAGGGCAAGTTCCAGCTGTGTGTGGATTAATATAAACCCAAACACCCAAACCCTATCCACTGTCCCATACTCTCCCCATAGCCCTGTATCAATCCAAAACTAATCCCACTGCCCCACTCTCTCTCCATAGCCCTGTATCAATCCCCAAACTAATCCCACTGCTCCGCTCTCTCCCCATTGCCCTGTATCAACCCCCAAACGAATCCCACTGCCCCGCTCTCTCCCCATAGCCCTGTATCAATCCCAAACTAATTCCACTGCCCCGCTCTCTCTCCATAGCCCTGTATCAATCCCCAAACTAATCCCACTGCCCCACTCTCTCCCCATAGCCCTGTATCAATCCCCAAACGAATCCCACTGCCCCGCTCTCTCCCCATAGCCCTGTATCAATCCCAAACTAATCCCACTGCCCCACTCTCTCCCCATAGCCCTGTATCAATCCCAAACTAATCCCACTGCCCCGCTCTCTCTCCATAGCCCTGTATCAATCCCCAAACTAATCCCACTGTCCCGCTCTCTCCCCATATCCTTGTATCAATCCCCAAACTAATCCCATTGCCCCACTGTCTCCCCATTGCCCTGTATCAATCTCAAACTAATCCCACTGCCCCACTGTCTCCCCATAGCCCTGTATCAATCCCAAACTAATCCCACTGCCCCACTCTCCCCCCATAGCCCTGTATCAATCCCCAAACTAATCCCACTGCCCCGCTCTCTCCCCATAGCCCTGTATCAATCCCCAAACTAATCCCACTGCCCCGCTCTCTCCCCATAGCCCTGTATCAATCCCCAAACTAATCCCATTGCCCCACTCTCTCCCCATTGCCCTGTATCAATCTCAAACTAATCCCACTGCACTGTTCTCTCTCTCTCTATAGCCCTCTATGAAGCTAGTGCTGGAGAAATTAATGGGACTGAACACCAATTAATCTGCATCCCAGACTACTAAAGGAGCTGGCCATGGAAATAGTGGATGCATTGGTTGTCATCTTCCAAAACTCTGTCAATTCTGGGACAGTCCCAGCAGATTGGAGGGTGTCAAATGTAACTCCGCTGTTTAAAACAGGAGGGAGGGAGTAAACAGTGAATTCCAGACCAGTTAGCCTCACATCAGTAAGAGGGCAAACGGTAGAGTGTGTTAGAAAGGATGTGGTAAGAGGACACTTAGAAATATCAACGGATTTGACAAGATCAACATGGATTTATGAAGGGAAATTGTGTTTGACAACCCCACTGGAGTATTTTTGAGGATGTAACTAGCAGGATAGATAAGGGAGAACCAGTCGATGTGGTGCATTTGGATTTTCAGAAAGCTTTTGATAAAGTCCCACACAAGAGCTTAGTGTAAAGTTCAAGTACACGGGATTGGGGGTCATATTTTGGCATGGATTGAGAATTGGTTAGCAGACAGGAAACAGAGAGTCGGGAGAAACGGGTCTTTGTTGGAGTGGCAGGCGGTGACTAGAGGGGTACCGCAGGGATCGGTGCTCGGGCTCCAGCTGTTCACAATATACATCAATGATTTGGATGAGGGAACCAAATGTAACATTTCCAAATTTGCTGATGACACAAAACGAGGTGGGAACGTGTGATGAGGGGGGTTAAGAGGCTTCAAGGTGATTTCGACAGGGTGAGTGAGTGGACAAATACACGGGAGATGCAGTATAACGTAGATAAGTGTGAAGTTATCCACTTTGGTAGGAGAAACAGGGTGGCAGAGTGTTATTTACATGGTGAGAGATTGAGAAATGTTGGTGTACAAAGGGACCTGGGTGTCCTTGTACACCAGTCGCTGAAAGCAAACATACCGGTGCAGCAAGCAGTCAAGAAGACAAATGGTATGTTGGCCTTCATTGTGAGAGGACCTGAATACAGGAGCGAGGATGTCTTACGGCAGCTGGACAGGGCCTTGGTGAGACCACATCTGGAGTAATGTGTGCAGTTTTGGTCTCCTGACCTAAGAAAGGATGTACTTGCCATCGAGGGAGAGCAGTGAAGGTTCACCAGACTGATTCCTGGGATGCAGGATTGTCGGATGAGGAGAGATGGGGCTGACTAGGCCCTGTATTCACTGGAGTTCAGGAGGAGGAGAGGGGATCTCATCGAAACGTCTAAAACTCAGACAGGGATGGGCAGACTGGATTCAGGGATGATATTTCCTCAGGCTGAGTGGGGAGGAGGTGGGGGGGCGGTGCGTCTAGAACAAGGGGTCTCAGGCTCAGGATACGGGGTGGACCATTTAGGACTGAGATGAGGAGAAATGTCTTCACTCTGAGGGTGGTGAACCTGTGGGATTCTCGAGCACAGGAGCTGTAGAGGCCAAGTCACTGAGTGTACTTAAGAAGCAAATGGATAGATTTCCGGACTCCAAAGGCATCAAGGGGTCTGGGGGAGAGAGCAGGGGTACAGCACTGAGATAGAGGATCAGCCATCATCATATTGAATGGGGCAGCAGGCTCAAAGGGCAGAATGGCCTACTCCTGCTCCTATTTGCTCTGTTTCTAGCCCTCCCTATCTCTGTAACCTCCTCCAGCCCCTACACCCCTCCCTATCTCTGTAACCTCCTCCAGCCCCTACACCCCTCCCTATCTCTGGAACCTCCTCCAGTCTCTACAACCCTCCCTATCTCTGTAACCTCCTCCAGTCTCTACAACCCTCCCTATATCTGTAAGCTCCTCCAGCCCCTACACCCCTCCCTATCTCTGTAACCTCCTCCAGCCCCTACACCCTCCCTATCTCTGTAACCTCCTCCAGCCCCCACACACCTCCCTATCTCTGTAACCTCCTCCAGCCCCTACACCCCTCCCTATCTCTGTAACCTCCTCCAGCCCCTCCAACCCTCCCTATCTCTGTAACCTCCTACAACCCTCTGAGATCTCTGCCCTCCTCCAATTCCGGCCTCTCGAGCATCCCTCGATTCCCATCGCTCCACCATTGGCGGCCGTGCCTTCAGCTGCCTGGGGGGCCCTGAGCTCTGTAATTCCCTCCCTAAACCTCTCCGACCCCCCACTCTCTCCCTCCCTCTCTCTCTCTCTCTCTCTCTCTCCTCCTTTAAACACCCCTTAACAGCTGACCCCTTTGACCGAGCTTTTGTTCGCCTGTCCATAAAATCACTGCATGGAGCTCGGGAGCTGAAATCAGTCTGGTCTACGCTCCGCTTGAAGGTTGGTGTCCGAGCCATGGTTACGGTGCTAGGTAAATGCAGTGCGTTCGGGGCCATCTCACCGCTGCTGGCGGCCGGCGATCCTCGGGGGTCCAGGCCGGCCGGTCCGAAGTCGATCATGGCGTAGGAGATGGCGGCGGGAGAGATGTGCGTCTCCTTGGCCTTCGGAGGGGCCTCCGGGTGGCTGCGCGGCTTTGCCGGGCGAGGCATGTCCTTGACGATCACCGTGCTGTACAGCAACGGCTCTCGGGCGGGCGGCCCCGCCGGGGCCAGGTTCTCGTACTGGCAGCCCGCCGCCGGCCGGGCCGGGGGAGGGGAGGCCTTCGGGGGCACCGGCACTCCCCCGCCCCCCATCTTCGGCCGCGCCACCGCGGCATACGTCTCGTTGGCTGGACCCTCTCGAGGCATCGACTTCGCGGCTGGAGGCCTTGGGCCTAGCACCGGGAGGCTGCTGGCATTACCGTGGCAACCGGCGCAGGTCAAACAAGCAGGAGGAAGGGAAAAGAGGAAGAAGTTAAATAAATGCAGGCGGCAGTGGAGACATCACATCTCAATCAGTTCCTCTACAATCCAGAGCTTCACACACAGAACACAGAGATCCCAAACTCTGATCAAGGCTTAGATACAGAGTAAAGCTCCCTCTACACTGTCCCCATCAAACACTCCCAGGACAGGTACAGCACGGGGTTAGATACAGAGTAAAGCTCCCTCTACACCGTCCCCATCAAACACTCCAGGACAGGTACAGCACGGGGTTAGATACAGAGTAAAGCTCCCTCTACACTGTCCCCATCAAACTCTCCCAGGACAGGTACAGCACGGGGTTAGATACAGAGTAAATCTCCCTCTACACCGTCCCCATCAAACACTCCCAGGACAGGTACAGCACGGGGTAAGATACAGAGTAAAGCTCCCTCTACACCGTCCCCATCAAACACTCCCAGGACAGGTACAGCACGGGGTTAGATACAGAGTAAAGCTCCCTCTACACCGTCCCCATCAAACACTCCCAGGACAGGTACAGCCCAGGGTTAGATACTGAGTAAAGCTCCCTCTACACTGTCCCCATCAAACACTCTCAGGACAGGTACAGCACGGGGTTAGATACAGAGTAAAGCTCCCTTAACACTGTCCCCATCAAACACTCCCAGGACAGGTACAGCACGGGCTTAGATACAGATTAAAGCTCCCTCTACACCGTCCCCATCAAACACTCCCAGGACAGGTACAGCATGGGTTTAGATACAGAGTAAAGCTCCCTCTACACTGTCCCATTCAAACACTCCGAGGACAGGTACAGCACGGGGTTAGATACAGAGTAAAGCACCCTTTACACTGTCCCCATCAAACACTCCCAGGACAGGAACAGCACGGGGTTAGATACAGAGTAAAGCTCCCTCTACACCGTCCACATCAAACACACCTAGGACAGGTACAGCACGGGGTTAGATACAGAGTAAAGCTCCCTCTACACTGTCCCCATCAAACATTCCCAGGACAGGTACAGCACGGGGTTAGATACAGAGTAAAGGTACCTCCACACTGTCAACATCAAACACTCCCAGGACAGGTACAGCAGGGGGTTAGATACAGAGTAAAGCTACCTCTACACTGTCAACATCAAACACTCCCAGGACAGGTACAGCAGGGGGTTAGATACAGAGTAAACCTCCCTCTACAGCGTCCCCATCAAACACTCCCAGGACAGGTACAGAACGGGGATTGATACAGAGTAAAGCTCTTTCCACATTGTCCCCATCAAAAACTCACAGGACGGGTACAGCACGAGGTTAAATACAGAGTAAAGCTCCCTCTACACCGTCCCCATCAAACACTCCCAGGACAGGAACAGCATGGGGTTAGATACAGAGTAAAGCACCCTCTCCACTGCCCCTATCAAACACTCCCAAGGCAGATACAGCATTGGTTTATATACAGAGTAAACCTGCATCTGCACTGTCCCCCATAAACACTCCCAGGACAGGTACAGCACGGGGTTAGATACAGAGTAAAGCTCCCTCTACGCTGTCCCCCTGAAACAGTCCCAGGACAGCTGCAACACGGGGTTACATACTGAGTAAAGCTCCCTCTACACTGACCCCATCAAACACTCCCAGGACAGGTACAGCACGGGGTTAGATACAGAGTAAAGCTCCCTCTACACTGCCCCCAACAAAAACTCCCAGGACAGGTATAGCACAGGGCTAGATACAGAGTAAAGCCCCCTCTACACCGTCCCCATCAAACACTCCCAGGACAGGTACAGCACGGGTTTAGATACAGAGTAAAACTCCCTCTACGTGGTCCCCAACAAATACTCCTAAGACAGATACAGGACGGGGTGAGATACAGATTAAAGCTCCCTCTACATTGTCCCCATCAAACACTCCCAGGACAGGTACAGTACGAGGTTAGATACAGAGTAAAGCTCCCTTAACACTGTCCCCATCAAACACTCAAAGGACAGATGCAGCACGGGGTGAGTTACAGAGTAAAGCTCCCTCTACACTGTCCGCATCAAACACTCCCAGGACAGGTACAGCACGGGGTTAGATACAGAGTAAATCTCCCTCTACACTGTCCGCATCAAACACTCCCAGGACAGGTACAGCACGTGGTTAGATACAGAGTAAAGCTCCTTCTGCACCGTCCCCATCAAACACTCCCAGGACAGGTACAGCACGGGGTTAGATACAGAAGAAAGTTCCCTCTACACCGTCTCCATAAAACACTCCCAGGACAGGTACAGCACAGGGTTAGATACAGAGTAAAGCTCCCTCTACACCATCTCCAACAAACACTCCCAGGACAGGTAGAGCACGGGGTTACATACAGAGTAAATCTCCCTCTACACCAACCGATCAAACACACACAGGACAGGAACAGCACGTGGTCAGATGCACAGTAAAGCTCCTTCTACACTGACCCCTCAAACACGCCCAGCACAGCTACAGCACGGTGTTAGATACAGAGTAAAGCTGCCTCTACACTGTCCCCATCAAACAATCCCAGGACAAGTTGAGCATGGGGTTAGATAAAGAGTAAAGCTCCCTCTACACTGTCCCCAACAAACACTCAAAGGACAGATTCAGCACGGGGTTAGATAGAGATTAAAGCTTCCACTACACTGTCCCCAACAAACACTCACAGGACAATAACAGCATGGGGTTAGATACAGAGTAAAGCTGCCTCTACACCGACCCATCAAACACTCCCAGGACAGGTACAGCACGGGGTTAGAAACAGAGTAAAGCTCCCTCTACACTGTCCCCATCAAACACTCCCAGGACAGGTATAGCACGGGGTTAGATACAGAGTAAAGCTCCCTCTACACTGTCTCCATCAAACACCCCCATGGCAGGTACAGTACGAGGTTAGATACAGAGTAAAGCTCCTACGACATTGTCGCCATCAAAAACTCCAAGGACAGGTACAGCATGGGGTCAGATGCACAGTAAAGCTCCCTCTACACTGCCCCCATCAAACACTCCCAAGGACAGGTACAGCACGGGGTTTGATACAGAGTAAAGCTCCCTCTACACTGTCCCCATCAAACACTCCCAGGACAGGTACAGCACGGGGTTAGATACAGAGTAAAGCTCCCTCTACACTGCTCCCAACAAAATCTCCCAGGACAGGTATAGCACAGGGTTCGATACAGAGTAAATATCCCTCTACACTATCCCCATCGAACACTCCCAGGACAGGTACAGCACGGGGTTAGATACAGAGTAAAGCTCCATCTACACTGTCCCCATCAAACACTCCCAGGACAGGTACAGCACGGGGTTAGATACAGAGTAAAGCTCCCTCTACACTGCCCCCATCCAACACACCCATGACAGGTACAGCACGAGGTTAGATACACTGTAATGCTCCCTCTACATTGTCCTCATCAAATACTCCCAGGATAGGTACAACACAGGGTTAGATACAGAGTAAAGCTCCCTCTACACCGTCCACATCAAACACTCCTAGGACAGGTACAGCACGGGGTTAGATACAGAGTAAAACTCCCTCTACACTGTCCCCATCAAACACTCCCAGGACAAGTACAGCACGGGGTTAGATACAGAGTAAAGCTCCCTCGACACTGTCCCCATCAAACACCCCCAGGACAGGTACAGCACGGGGTTATATACAGAGTAAATCTCCCTCTTCACTGTCCCCATCAAACACTCCCAGGACAGGTACATCACGGGGTTAGGTACAGAGTAAAGCTCCCTCTACACTGTCCCCATCAAACACTCCCAGGACAGGTACAGCGCAGGGTTAGATACAGATTAAATCTTCCACTACACTGTCCCCAACAAACACTCCCAGGACAATAACGGCACAGGGTTAGATACAGAGTAAAGCCCCCTCTACACCGTCCCCATCAAACACTCCCAGGACAGGTACAGCACGGGGTTAGATACAGAGTAAAACTCCCTCTACACGGCCCCCATCAAAGACTCCCAAGGCAGGTGCAGTATGGTTTAGATACAGAGTAAAGCTCCCTCTACACTGTCCCATTCAAACACTCCGAGGACAGGTACAGCACGGGGTTAGATACAGAGTAAAGCACCCTTTACACTGTCCCCATCAAACACTCCATGGACCGGAACAGCACGGGGTTAGATACAGAGTAAAGCTCCCTCTACACCGTCCACATCAAACACACCTAGGACAGGTACAGCACGGGGTTAGATACAGAGTAAAGCTCCCTCTACACTGTCCCCATCAAACATTCCCAGGACAGGTACAGCACGGGGTTAGATACAGAGTAAAGGTACCTCCACACTGTCAACATCAAACACTCCCAGGACAGGTACAGCAGGGGGTTAGATACAGAGTAAAGCTCCCTCTACAGCGTCCCCATCAAACACTCCCAGGACAGGAACAGCATGGGGTTAGATACAGAGTAAAGCTACCTCTACACTGTCAACATCAAACACTTCCAGGACAGGTACAGCAGGGGGTTAGATACAGAGTAAACCTCCCTCTACAGCGTCCCCATCAAACACTCCCAGGACAGGTACAGAACGGGGATTGATACAGAGTAAAGCTCTTTCCACATTGTCCCCATCAAAAACTCACAGGACGGGTACAGCACGAGGTTAAATACAGAGTAAAGCTCCCTCTACACCGTCCCCATCAAACACTCCCAGGACAGGAACAGCATGGGGTTAGATACAGAGTAAAGCACCCTCTCCACTGCCCCTATCAAACACTCCCAAGGCAGATACAGCATTGGTTTATATACAGAGTAAACCTGCATCTGCACTGTCCCCCATAAACACTCCCAGGACAGGTACAGCACGGGGTTAGATACAGAGTAAAGCTCCCTCTACGCTGTCCCCCTGAAACAGTCCCAGGACAGCTGCAACACGGGGTTACATACTGAGTAAAGCTCCCTCTACACTGACCCCATCAAACACTCCCAGGACAGGTACAGCACGGGGTTAGATACAGAGTAAAGCTCCCTCTACACTGCCCCCAACAAAAACTCCCAGGACAGGTATAGCACAGGGTTAGATACAGAGTAAAGCCCCCTCTACACCGTCCCCATCAAACACTCCCAGGACAGGTACAGCACAGGGTTAGATACAGAGTAAAGCCCCCTCTACACCGTCCCCATCAAACACTCCCAGGACAGGTACAGCACGGGTTTAGATACAGAGTAAAACTCCCTCTACGTGGTCCCCAACAAATACTCCTAAGACAGATACAGGACGGGGTGAGATACAGATTAAAGCTCCCTCTACATTGTCCCCATCAAACACTCCCAGGACAGGTACAGTACGAGGTTAGATACAGAGTAAAGCTCCCTCTACACTGTCCCCATCAAACACTCCCAGGACAGGTACAGCACAGGGTTAGATACAGAGTAAAGCTCCCTCTACACCGTCCCCATCAAACACTCTCAGGACAGGTACAGCACGGGGTTAGATACAGAGTAAAGCTCCCTTAACACTGTCCCCATCAAACACTCAAAGGACAGATGCAGCACGGGGTGAGTTACAGAGTAAAGCTCCCTCTACACTGTCCGCATCAAACACTCCCGGGACAGGTACAGCACGGGGTTAGATACAGAGTAAAGCTCCCTCTACACCGTCTCCATAAAACACTCAAAGGACAGATGCAGCACGGGGTGAGTTACAGAGTAAAGCTCCCTCTACACTGTCCGCATCAAACACTCCCGGGACAGGTACAGCACGGGGTTAGATACAGAGTAAAGCTCCCTCTACACCGTCCCCATCAAACACTCCCAGGACAGGTACAGCACGGGGTTAGATACAGAGTAAAGCTCCCTCTACACCGTCCCCATCAAACACTCCCAGGACAGGTACAGCACGGGGTTAGATACAGAGTAAAGCTCCCTCTACACTGTCCCCATCAAACATTCCCAGGACAGGTACAGCATGGGGTTAGATACAGAGTAAAGCTCCCTCTACACTGTCACCATCAAACACTCCCAGGACAGGTACAGCACGGGGTTAGATACAGAGTAAATCTCCCTCTACATCGTCCCCATCAAACACTCCCAGGACAGGTACAGCACGGGGTTAGATACAGAGTAAATCTCCCTCTACACTGTCCCCATCAAACACTCCCAGGATAGGTACAGCACGGGGTTAGATACAGAGTAAAGCTCCCTCTACACTGTTCCCATCAAACATTCCCAGGACAGGTACAGCACGGGGTTAGATACAGAGTAAAGCTCCCTCTACACTGTCCCCATCAAACACTCCCAGGACAGGTACAGCACGGGGTTAGATACAGAGTAAAGCTCCCTCTACACTGTCCCCATCAAACACTCCCAGGACAGGTACAGCACGGGGTTAGATACAGAGTAAATCTCCCTCTACACTGTCCCCATCAAACACTCCCAGGACAGGTACAGCACGGGGTTAGATACAGAAGAAAGTTCCCTCTACACCGTCTCCATAAAACACTCAAAGGACAGGTACAGCACGGGGTGAGTTACAGAGTAAAGCTCCCTCTACACCATCTCCAACAAACACTCCCAGGACAGATAGAGCACGGGGTTACATACAGAGTAAATCTCCCTCTACACCAACCGATCAAACACACACAGGACAGGAACAGCACGTGGTCAGATGCACAGTAAAGCTCCTTCTACACTGACCCCTCAAACACGCCCAGCACAGCTACAGCACGGTGTTAGATACAGAGAAAAGCTGCCTCTACACTGTCCCCATTAAACAGTCAAAGCACAGGTAGAGCATGGGCTTGGATACTGAGTAAAGTTCCCTCAACACCGTCCCCATCAAACAATCCCAGGACAAGTTGAGCATGGGGTTAGATAAAGAGTAAAGCTCCCTCTACACTGTCCCCAACAAACACTCAAAGGACAGATTCAGCACGGGGTTAGATAGAGATTAAAGCTTCCACTACACTGTCCCCAACAAACACTCACAGGACAATAACAGCATGGGGTTAGATACAGAGTAAAGCTTCCACTACACTGTCCCCAACAAACACTCACAGGACAATAACAGCATGGGGTTAGATACAGAGTAAAGCTGCCTCTACACCGACCCATCAAACACTCCCAGGACAGGTATAGCACGGGGTTAGATACAGAGTAAAGCTCCCTCTACACTGTCTCCATCAAACACCCCCATGGCAGGTACAGTACGAGGTTAGATACAGAGTAAAGCTCCTACGACATTGTCGCCATCAAAAACTCCAAGGACAGGTACAGCATGGGGTCAGATGCACAGTAAAGCTCCCTCTACACTGCCCCCATCAAACACTCCCAAGGACAGGTACAGCACGGGGTTTGATACAGAGTAAAGCTCCCTCTACACTGTCCCCATCAAACACTCCCAGGACAGGTACAGCACGGGGTTAGATACAGAGTAAAGCTCCCTCTACACTGCTCCCAACAAAATCTCCCAGGACAGGTATAGCACAGGGTTCGATACAGAGTAAATATCCCTCTACACTGTCCCCATCGAACACTCCCAGGACAGGTACAGCACGGGGTTAGATACAGAGTAAAGCTCCATCTACACTGTCCCCATCAAACACTCCCAGGACAGGTACAGCACGGGGTTAGATACAAAGTAAAGCTCCCTCTACACTGCCCCCATCCAACACACCCATGACAGGTACAGCACGGGGTTAGATACACTGTAATGCTCCCTCTACATTGTCCTCATCAAATACTCCCAGGATAGGTACAACACAGGGTTAGATACAGAGTAAAGCTCCCTCTACACCGTCCACATCAAACACTCCTAGGACAGGTACAGCACGGGGTTAGATACAGAGTAAAACTCCCTCTACACCGTCCCCATCAAACACTCCCAGGACAAGTACAGCACGGGGTTAGATACAGAGTAAAGCTCCCTCGACACTGTCCCCATCAAACACCCCCAGGACAGGTACAGCACGGGGTTATATACAGAGTAAATCTCCCTCTTCACTGTCCCCATCAAACACTCCCAGGACAGGTACATCACGGGGTTAGGTACAGAGTAAAGCTCCCTCTACACTGTCCCCATCAAACACTCCCAGGACAGGTACAGCGCAGGGTTAGATACAGATTAAATCTTCCACTACACTGTCCCCAACAAACACTCCCAGGACAATAACGGCACAGGGTTAGATACAGAGTAAAGCTCCCTCTACACCGTCCCCATCAAACACTCCCAGGACAGGTACAGCACGGGGTTAGATACAGAGTAAAACTCCCTCTACACGGCCCCCATCAAAGACTCCCAAGGCAGGTGCAGTATGGTTTAGATACAGAGTAAAGCTCCATCTACACTGTCCCCCTTAAACACTCCCAAGACAGGTACAACACGTGTTTAGATACAGAGTAAAACTCACTCTACACTGTCCCCATCAGACACTCAAAGGACAGGTACAGCACAGGTTAAGATACAGAGTAAAACTCCCTCTACACGGCCCCAATCAAACACTCCCAAGGCAGGTGCAGTATGGTTTAGATACTGAGTAAAGCTCCCTCCACACTGCCCCCATCAAACACTCCCAGGACAGGTTCAGCACGGGTTTAGATACTGAGTAAAACTCCCTCTACACTGTCCCCAACAAACACTCCCAGGACAGGTACAGCACGGGGTTAGATACAGAGTAAAGCTCCCTCTACATTGTCCCCATCAAATACTCCCAGGACAGGTACAGCACGGGGTTAGATACAGAGTAAAGGTCCCTCTACACTGTCCCTAACAAATACTCCTAGGACAGGTACAGCACGGGGTTAGAAACAGAGTAAAGCTCCATCTATACTGTCCCCATCAAACACTCCCAGGACAGGTACAGCACGGGGTTAGACACAGAGTAAAGCTCCCTCTACACTGTCCCCATCAAACACTCCAGAGACAGGTACAGCACAGGGTTCGATACAGAGTAAAGCTCCCTCTACACTGTCCCCCTCAAACAGTCCCAGGACAGCTACAACACGGGTTTAGATACAGAGTAAAACTCACTCTACACTGTCCCCATCAGACACTCAAAGGACAGGTACAGCACAGGTTAAGATACAGAGTAAAACTCCCTCTACACGGCCCCAATCAAAGACTCCCAAGGCAGGTGCAGTATGGTTTAGATACTGAGTAAAGCTCCCTCCACACTGCCCCCAACAAACACTACCAGGACAGGTTCAGCACGGGTTTAGATACAGAGTAAAACTCCCTCTACACTGACCCCATCAAACACTCCCAGGACAGGTACAGCACGGGTTTAGATGCAGAGTAAAACTCCCTCAACACTGTCCCATTCAAACACTCCGAGGACAGGTACAGCACGGGGTTAGATACAGAGTAAAGCACCCTTTACACTGTCCCCATCAAACACTCCATGGACCGGAACAGCACGGGGTTAGATACAGAGTAAAGCTCCCTCTACACCGTCCACATCAAACACTCCAAGGACAGGTACAGCACGGGGTTAGATACAGAGTAAAGCTCCCTCTACACTGTCTCCATCAAACATTCCCAGGACAGGTACAGCACGGGGTTAGATACAGAGTAAAGGTTCCTCTACACTGTCAACATCAAACACTCCCAGGACAGGTACAGCAGGGGGTTAGATACAGAGTAAACCTCCCTCTACAGCGTCCCCATCAAACACTCCCAGGACAGGAACAGCACGGGGTTAGATACAGAGTAAAACTCCCTCTACGCTGTCCCCCTGAAACAGTCCCAGGACAGCTGCAACACGGGGTTACATACTGAGTAAAGCTCCCTCTACACTGACCCCATCAAACACTCCCAGGACAGGTACAGCACGGGGTCAGATACAGAGTAAAGCTCCCTCTACACTGCCCCCAACAAAAACTCCCAGGACAGGTATAGCACAGGGTTAGATACAGAGTAAAGCCCCCTCTACACCGTCCCCATCAAACACTCCCAGGACAGGTACAGCACAGGGTTAGACACAGAGTAAAGCCCCCTCTACACCGTCCCCATCAAACACTCCCAGGACAGGTACAGCACGGGTTTAGATACAGAGTAAAACTCCCTCTACGTGGTCCCCAACAAATACTCCTAAGACAGATACAGGACGGGGTGAGATACAGATTAAAGCTCCCTCTACATTGTCCCCATCAAACACTCCCAGGACAGGTACAGCACGGGGTTAGATACAGAGTAAAGCTCCCTCTACACTGTCCCCAACAAGTACTCCTTCGACAGGTACAGCACGGGGTTAGATACAGAGTAACGCTCCTACTACATTGACACCATCAAAAACTCCCAGGACAGGTACAGCATGGCGTCAGATGCACAGTAAACGTCCCTCTACACTGCCCCCATCAAACACTCCCAAGGCAGGTGCAGTATGGTTTAGATACAGAGTAAAGCTCCATCTACACTGTCCCCCCTAAACACTCCCAAGACAGGTACAGCACGGGGTTAGATACAGAGTAAAGCTGCCTCTACACCGTCCCCATCAAACACTCGCAGGACAGGTACAGCACGGGGTTAGATACAGAGTAAAGCTCCCTCTACACTGACCCCATCAAACACTCCCAGGACAGGTACAGCACGGGGTTACATACTGAGTAAATCTCCCGCTTCACTGTCCCCATCAAACACTCCCAGGACAGGTACAGCACGGGGTTAGGTACAGAGTAAAGCTCCCTCTACACTGTCCCCATCAAACACTCCCAGGACAGGTACAGCGCAGGCTTAGATACAGATTAAATCTTCCACTACACTGTCCCCAACAAACACTCCCAGGACAATAACGGCACAGGGTTAGATACAGAGTAAAGCTCCCTCTACACCGTCCCCATCAAACACTCCCAGGACAGGTACAGCACGGGGTTAGATACAGAGTAAAACTCCCTCTACACGGCCCCCATCAAAGACTCCCAAGGCAGGTGCAGTATGGTTTAGATACAGAGTAAAGCTCCATCTACACTGTCCCCCTTAAACACTCCCAAGACAGGTACAACACGGGGTTAGATACAGAGTAAAGCTCCCTCTACACTGTCACCCTCAAACAGTCCCAGGACAGCTACAACACGGGTTTAGATACAGAGTAAAACTCACTCTACACTGTCCCCATCAGACACTCAAAGGACAGGTACAGCACAGGTTAAGATACAGAGTAAAACTCCCTCTACACGGCCCCAATCAAAGACTCCCAAGGCAGGTGCAGTATGGTTTAGATACTGAGTAAAGCTCCCTCCACACTGCCCCCATCAAACAATCCCAGGACAGGTTCAGCACGGGTTTAGATACAGAGTAAAACTCCCTCTACACTGTCCCCAACAAACACTCCCAGGACAGGTACAGCACGGGGTTAGATACAGAGTAAAGCTCCCTCGACATTGTCCCCATCAAATACTCCCAGGACAGGTACAGCACGGGGTTAGATACAGAGTAAAGGTCCCTCTACACTGTCCCCAACAAATAATCCTAGGACAGGTACAGCACGGGGTTAGAAACAGAGTAAAGCTCCATCTATACTGTCCCCATCAAACACTCCCAGGACAGGTACAGCACGGGGTTAGATACAGAGTAAAGCTCCCTCGACACTGTCCCCATCAAACACTCCAAAGACAGGTACAGCACAGGGTTCGATACAGAGTAAAGCTCCCTCTACACTGTCCCCCTCAAACAGTCCCAGGACAGCTACAACACGGGTTTAGATACAGAGTAAAACTCACTCTACACTGTCCCCATCAGACACTCAAAGGACAGGTACAGCACAGGTTAAGATACAGAGTAAAACTCCCTCTACACGGCCCCAATCAAAGACTCCCAAGGCAGGTGCAGTATGGTTTAGATACTGAGTAAAGCTCCCTCCACACTGCCCCCAACAAACACTACCAGGACAGGTACAGCACGGGATTAGATACAGAGTAAAACTCCCTCAACACTGTCCCATTCAAACACTCCGAGGACAGGTACAGCACGGGGTTAGATACAGAGTAAAGCACCCTTTGCACTGTCCACATCAAACACTCCGAGGACAGGTACAGCACGGGGTTAGATACAGAGTAAAGCTACCTCTACACTGTCAACATCAAACACTCCCAGGACAGGTACAGCAGGGGGTTAGATTCAGAGTAAACCTCCCTCTACAGCGTCCCCATCAAACACTCCCAGGACAGGAAAAGCATGGGGTTAGATACAGAGTAAAGCTACCTCTACACTGTCAACATCAAACACTCCCAGGACAGGTACAGCAGGGGGTTAGATACAGAGTAAACCTCCCTCTACAGCGTCCCCATCAAACACTCCCAGGACAGGTACAGAACGGGGATTGATACAGAGTAAAGCTCTTTCCACATTGTCCCCATCAAAAACTCACAGGACGGGTACAGCACGAGGTTAAATACAGAGTAAAGCTCCCTCTACACCGTCCCCATCAAACACTCCCAGGACAGGAACAGCATGGGGTTAGATACAGAGTAAAGCACCCTCTCCACTGCCCCTATCAAACACTCCCAAGGCAGATACAGCATTGGTTTATATACAGAGTAAACCTGCATCTGCACTGTCCCCCATAAACACTCCCAGGACAGGTACAGCACGGGGTTAGATAGAGTAAAGCTCCCTCTACGCTGTCCCCCTGAAACAGTCCCAGGACAGCTGCAACACGGGGTTACATACTGAGTAAAGCTCCCTCTACACTGACCCCATCAAACACTCCCAGGACAGGTACAGCACGGGGTTAGATACAGAGTAAAGCTCCCTCTACACTGCCCCCAACAAAAACTCCCAGGACAGGTATAGCACAGGGTTAGATACAGAGTAAAGCCCCCTCTACACCGTCCCCATCAAACACTCCCAGGACAGGTACAGCACAAGGTTAGATACAGAGTAAAGCCCCCTCTACACCGTCCACATCAAACACTCCCAGGACAGGTACAGCACGGGTTTAGATACAGAGTAAAACTCCCTCTACGTGGTCCCCAACAAATACTCCTAAGACAGATACAGGACGGGGTGAGATACAGATTAAAGCTCCCTCTACATTGTCCCCATCAAACACTCCCAGGACAGGTACAGCACGGGGTTAGATACAGAGTAAAGCTCCCTCTACACTGTCCCCAACAAATACTCCTTCGACAGGTACAGCACGGGGTTAGATACAGAGTAAAGCTCCTACTACATTGTCACCATCAAAAAGTCCCTGGACAGGTACAGCATGGCGTCAGATGCACAGTAAACGTCCCTCTACACTGCCCCCATCAAACACTCCCAAGGCAGGTGCAGTATGGTTTAGATACAGAGTAAAGCTCCATCTACACTGTCCCCCCTAAACACTCCCAAGACAGGTACAGCACGGGGTTAGATACAGAGTAAAGCTCCCTCTACACCGTCCCCATCAAACACTCGCAGGACAGGTACAGCACGGGGTTAGATACAGAGTAAAGCTCCCTCTACACTGACCCCATCAAACACTCCCAGGACAGGTACAGCACGGGGTTACATACTGAGTAAATCTCCCTCTACACTGTCCCCATCAAACACTCCGAGGACAGGTACAGCACGTGGTTAGATACAGAGTAAAGCCCCCTCTACACCGTCCACATCAAACACTCCCAGGACAGGTACAGCACGGGTTTAGATACAGAGTAAAACTCCCTCTACGTGGTCCCCAACAAATACTCTTAAGACAGATACAGGACGGGGTGAGATACAGATTAAAGCTCCCTCTACATTGTCCCCATCAAACACTCCCAGGACAGGTACAGCACGGGGTTAGATACAGAGTAAAGCTCCCTCTACACTGTCCCCAACAAATACTCCTTCGACAGGGACAGCACGGGGTTAGATACAGAGTAAAGCTCCTACTACATTGTCACCATCAAAAACTCCCAGGACAGGTACAGCATGGCGTCAGATGCACAGTAAACGTCCCTCTACACTGCCCCCATCAAACACTCCCAAGGCAGGTGCAGTATGGTTTAGATACAGAGTAAAGCTCCATCTACACTGTCCCCCCTAAACACTCCCAAGACAGGTACAGCACGGGGTTAGATACAGAGTAAAGCTCCCTCTACACCGTCCCCATCAAACACTCGCAGGACAGGTACAGCACGGGGTTAGATACAGAGTAAAGCTCCGTCTACACTGTACCCATCAAACACCCCCAGGACAGGTACAGCACGGGGTTATATACAGAGTAAATCTCCCTCTTCACTGTCCCCATCAAACACTCCCAGGACAGGTACAGCACGGGGTTAGGTACAGAGTAAAGCTCCCTCTACACTGTCCCCAACAAACACTCCCAGGACAATAACGGCACAGGGTTAGATACAGAGTAAAGCTCCCTCTACACTGTACCCATCAAACACCCCCAGGACAGGTACAGCACGGGGTTATATACAGAGTAAATCTCCCTCTTCACTGTCCCCATCAAACACTCCCAGGACAGGTACAGCACTGGGTTAGGTACAGAGTAAAGCTCCCTCTACACTGACCCGATCAAACACTCCCAAGGCAGGTACAACATTTGTTTACATACAGAGTAAAGATCCATCTACACTGTCCCCCCTAAACACTCCCAGGACAGGTTTAACGCGGGGTTACATACTGAGTAAAGCTGCCTCGACACCGTCCCCATCAAACACTCCCAGGACAGGTACAGCACGGGGTTAGATACAGTGTAAAGCTCCCTCTACACTGTCCCCATCAAACACACCCAGGACAGGAACAGCATGGGGTCAGATGCACAGTAAAGTCCTTCTACATTGCCAACATCATACACTCCAAAGGCAGGTACAGCATTGGTTTAGATACAGAATAAAGCTCCATCTACACTGTCCTCATCAAACACTCCCAGGACAGGTACAACACAGGGTTAGATACAGATGAAAGATCCCTCTACGCTGTTCCCCTCAAACACTCCCAGGACAGGTACAACACGGGGTTACATACTGAGTAAAGCTCCCTCTACACCGTCCCCAACAAACACTCCCAGGACAGGTACAGCACGGGGTTAGATACAGAGTAAAGCTCCCTCTACACTGTCCCCTTCAAACACTCCGAGGACAGGTACAGCACGGGGATAGATACAGAGTAAAGCTCCCTCTACACTGTCCCCATCAAACTCTCCCAGGACAGGTACAGCACGGGGTTAGATACAGAGTAAAGCTCCGTCTACACTGTCCCCATCAAACAATCCCAGGACAGATTGATCATGGGGTTAGATACAGAATAAAGCTCCGTCTACACTGTCCCACTCAAACACTCCCAGGACAAATACAGCACGGGGTTAGATACAGAGTAAAGCTCCCTCTACACCGTCCCCATCAAACACACACAGGACAGGTACAGCACGGGGTTAGATACAGAGTAAAGCTCCCTCGACACCGTCCCCAACAAACTCTCCCAGGACAGGTACAGCATGGGGTCAGATGCACAGTAAAGGTCCCTCTACACTGTCCCCATCAAAGCTCCCAAGGCAGGTGCAGTATGGTTTAGATAGAGAGTAAAGCTCCATCTAAACTGTCCCCGCTAAACACTCCCAAGACAGGTACAGCACGGGCTTAGATACAGAGTAAAGCTCCCTCTACACCGTCCCCAACAAACACTCCATTGACAGGTACAACACAGGGTTACATACTGAGTAAAGCTGCATCTACACCGTCCCCAACAAGCACTCCCAGGACAGGTACAGCACGGGGTTAGATACAGAGTAAATCTCCCTCTACACTGTCCCCATCAAACACTCCCAGGACAGGTACAGCACGGGGTTAGATACAGAGTAAATCTCCCTCTACACTGTCCCCATCAAACACTCCCAGGACAGGTACAGCACGGGGTTAGATACAGAGTAAATCTCCCTCTACACTGTCCCCATCAAACACTCCCAGGACAGGTACAGCACGGGGTTAGATACAGAGTAAATCTCCCTCTACACTGTCCCCATCAAACACTCCCAGGACAGGTACAGCACGGGGTTAGATACAGAGTAAAGCTCCGTGTACATTATCCCCATCAAACAATCCCAGGACAGGTACAGCACAGGGTGAGATACAGATTAAAGGTCCCTCTACATTGTCCCCATCAAACACTCCCAGGACAGGTACAGCAAAGGGTTAGATACAGAGTAAAGCTCCCTCTACACCGTCCCCAACAAACTCTCCCAGGACAGGTACAGCATGGGGTCAGATGCACAGTAAAAGTCCCTCTACACTGCCCCCATCAAAGCTCCCAAGGCAGGTGCAGTATGGTTTAGATACAGAGTAAATCTCCATCTACACTGTCCCCCCTAAACACTCCCAAGACAGGTACAGCACGGGGTTAGATACAGAGTAAAGCTCCCTCTACACTGTCCCCATCAAACACTCCCAGGACAGGAACAGTATGGGGTCAGATGCACAGTAAAGCCCCTTCTACACGGCCCCCATCATACACTCCCAAGGCAGGTACAGCAGGGGTTATATACAGAGTAAAGCTCCCTCTACACTGTCACCATCAAACACTCCAAGGACAGGTATAACGCGGGGTTACATACTGAGTAAAGCTGCCTCTACACTGTCCCCATTAAACACTCCCAGGACAGGTATAACGCGGGGTTACATACTGAGTAAAGCTGCCTCTACACTATCCCCATCAAACACTCAAAGCACAGGTACAGCATGGCGTTCGATACTGAGTAAAGTTCCCTCTACACTGTCCCCATCAAACACTCCCAGGACAGGTACAACACGGGGTCATATACAGAGTAAAGCTCCCTCTACACCGTCCCCATCAAACAATCCCAGGACAGGTACAGCACGGGTTTAGAAACAGAGTAAACCTCCCACTACACTGTCCCCATCAAACACTCCCAGGACAGGTAGAGCACGGGGTAAGACACAGAGTAAAGCTCCATCTACACTGTCCCCATCAAACACTACCAGGACAGGTACAGCACAGGGTTAAATAAGAGTAAAGCTACCTCTACACTGTCCCCATCAAACATTCCCAGGACAGGTACAGCACGGGGTTAGATACAGAGTAAAGCTCCCTCTACGCTGTCCCCAACAAACTCTCCCAGGACAGGTACAGCACAGGGATAGATACAGATTAAAGCTTCCACTACACTGTCCCCAACAAACACTCCCAGGACAATAACGGCACGGGGTTAGATAGAGAGTAAAGCTCCCTCTACACCGTTCCCATCAAACACTCCCAGGACAGGTACAGCACAGGGTTAGATACAGAGTAAAGCGCCCTCTACACTGCCCCCAACAAATACTCCTAGGACAGGTACAGCACGGGGTTAGAAACAGAGTAAAGCTCCCTCTACACTGTCCCCCTCAAACACTCCATTGACAGGTACAACACGGGGTTACATACTGAGTAAAGCTGCCTCTACACTGTCCCCATCAAACACTCCCAGGACAGGTACAGCACGGGGTTAGATACAGAGTAAAGCTCCATCTACACTGCCCCCAACAAACACTCCCAAAGCAGGTACAGCACGGGGTTATATACAGAGTAAATCTCCCTCTACACTGTCCCCATCAAACACTCCCAGGACAGGTACTGCACGGGGTTAGATACAGAGTAAAGCTTCCACTACACTGTCCCCAACAAACACTCCCAGGACAATAACGGCACGGGGTTAGATACAGAGTAAAGCTCCCTCTACACCGTCCACATCAAACACTCACAGGACAGGTACAGCACGGGTTTAGATACAGAGTAAAGCTCCTTCTACAGTGTCCCCATCAAACACTCCCAGGACAGGTACAGCACGGGGTTAGATACAGAGTAAAGCTCCCTCTACACTGTCCCCATC
The DNA here is from genome assembly GCA_026770705.1 of Isurus oxyrinchus. Taxonomy (NCBI): domain Eukaryota; kingdom Metazoa; phylum Chordata; class Chondrichthyes; order Lamniformes; family Lamnidae; genus Isurus; species Isurus oxyrinchus. Next base: position 28,288 of record JANJGN010001408.1, on the reverse strand, counting down.
AAACACTCCCAGGACAGGTACAGCACGGGGTTAGATACAGAGTAAAGCTCCCTCTACAGTGTCCACATCAAACACTCCCAGGACAGGAACAGCACGGGGTTAGATACACAGTAAAGCCCCCACTACACCGTTCCCATCAAACACTCCCAGGACAGGTACAGCACAGGGTTAGATACAGGGTAAACTCCCGCCACACTGTTCTCATTAAACACTCACAAGACAGATACAGCACAGGGTAAGATACAGAGTAAAGCTCCCTCTACACCGTCCCCAACAAACTCTCCCAGGACAGGTACAGCACAGGGTTAGATACAGAGTAAAGCTCCATCGACACCATCCCCAACAAACTCTCCCAGGACAGGTACAGCATGGGGTCAGATGCATAGTAAAGGTCCCTCTACACTGCCCCCATCAAAGCTCCCAAGGCAGGTGCAGTATGGTTTAGATACAGAGTAAAGCTCCATCTACACTGTCCCCCCTAAACAGTCCCAAGACAGGTACAGCACGGGGTTAGATACAGAGCAAAGCTGCCTCTACACTGTCCCCATCAAACACTCCCAGGATAAGTACAGCACGGGGTTAGATACAGAGTAAAGCTCCGTCTACACTGTCCCCATCAAACACTCCCAAAACAGGTACAGCACGGGGTTAGATACAGAGTAAATCTCCCACTACACTGTCCCCATCAAACACTCCCAGGACAGGTACTGCACGGGGTTAGATACAGAGTAAAGCTCCCTCTACACTGTCCCCATCAAACACGCCCAGGACAGGTACTGCACGGGGTTAGATACAGAGTAAAGCTCCCTCTGCACCGTCCCCAACAAACTCTCCCAGGACAGGTACAGCATGGGGTCAGATGCACAGTAAAGGTCCCTCTAAACTGCCCCCATCAAAGCTCCCAAGGCAGGTGCAGTATGGTTTAGATACAGAGTAAATCTCCATCTACACTGTCCCCCCTAAACACTCCCAAAACAGGTACAGCACGGGGTTAGATACAGAGTAAAGCTCCCTCTACACTGTCCCCATCAAACACACCCAGGACAGGTACAGCACGGGTTAGATACAGAGTAAAGCTCCCTCTACACTGTCCCCATCAAACACTCCCAGGACAGGTACAGCACGGGGTTAGATACAGAGTAAAGCTCCCTCTACACTGTCCCCATCAAACACTCCCAGGACAGGAACAGTATGGGGTCAGATGCACAGTAAAACCCCTTCTACACGGCCCCCATCATACACTCCCAAGGCAGGTACAGCAGGGGTTATATACAGAGTAAAGCTCCCTCTACACTGTCACCATCAAACACTCCAAGGACAGGTATAACGCGGGGTTACATACTGAGTAAAGCTGCCTCTACACTGTCCCCATTAAACACTCCCAGGACAGGTATAACGCGGGGTTACATACTGAGTAAAGCTGCCTCTACACTATCCCCATCAAACACTCAAAGCACAGGTACAGCATGGCGTTCGATACTGAGTAAAGTTCCCTCTACACTGTCCCCATCAAACACTCCCAGGACAGGTACAACACGGGGTCATATACAGAGTAAAGCTCCCTCTACACCGTCCCCATCAAACAATCCCAGGACAGGTACAGCACGGGTTTAGAAACAGAGTAAACCTCCCACTACACTGTCCCCATCAAACACTCCCAGGACAGGTAGAGCACGGGGTAAGACACAGAGTAAAGCTCCATCTACACTGTCCCCATCAAACACTACCAGGACAGGTACAGCACAGGGTTAAATAAGAGTAAAGCTACCTCTACACTGTCCCCATCAAACATTCCCAGGACAGGTACAGCACGGGGTTAGATACAGAGTAAAGCTCCCTCTACGCTGTCCCCAACAAACTCTCCCAGGACAGGTACAGCACAGGGATAGATACAGATTAAAGCTTCCACTACACTGTCCCCAACAAACACTCCCAGGACAATAACGGCACGGGGTTAGATAGAGAGTAAAGCTCCCTCTACACCGTTCCCATCAAACACTCCCAGGACAGGTACAGCACAGGGTTAGATACAGAGTAAAGCTCCATCGACACCATCCCCAACAAACTCTCCCAGGACAGGTACAGCATGGGGTCAGATGCACAGTAAAGGTCCCTCTACACTGCCCCCATCAAAGCTCCCAAGGCAGGTGCAGTATGGTTTAGATACAGAGTAAAGCTCCATCTACACTGTCCCCCCTAAACACTCCCAAGACAGGTACAGCACGGGGTTAGATACAGAGTAAAGCTGCCTCTACACTGTCCCATTCAAACACTCCCAGGATAAGTACAGCACGGGGTTAGATACAGAGTAAAGCGCCCTCTACACTGCCCCCAACAAATACTCCTAGGACAGGTACAGCACGGGGTTAGAAACAGAGTAAAGCTCCCTCTACACTGTCCCCCTCAAACACTCCATTGACAGGTACAACACGGGGTTACATACTGAGTAAAGCTGCCACTACACTGTCCCCATCAAACACTCCCAGGACAGGTACAGCACGGGGTTAGATACAGAGTAAAGCTCCATCTACACTGCCCCCAACAAACACTCCCAAAACAGGTACAGCACGGGGTTATATACAGAGTAAATCTCCCTCTACACTGTCCCCATCAAACACTCCCAGGACAGGTACTGCACGGGGTTAGATACAGAGTAAAGCTTCCACTACACTGTCCCCAACAAACACTCCCAGGACAATAACGGCACGGGGTTAGATACAGAGTAAAGCTCCCTCTACACCGTCCACATCAAACACTCACAGGACAGGTACAGCACGGGTTTAGATACAGAGTAAAGCTCCTTCTACAGTGTCCCCATCAAACACTCCCAGGACAGGTACAGCACGGGGTTAGATACAGAGTAAAGCTCCCTCTACACTGTCCCCATCAAACACTCCCAGGACAGGTACAGCACGGGGTTAGATACAGAGTAAAGCTCCCTCTACAGTGTCCACATCAAACACTCCCAGGACAGGAACAGCACGGGGTTAGATACACAGTAAAGCCCCCACTACACCGTTCCCATCAAACACTCCCAGGACAGGTACAGCACAGGGTTAGATACAGGGTAAACTCCCGCCACACTGTTCTCATTAAACACTCACAAGACAGATACAGCACAGGGTAAGATACAGAGTAAAGCTCCCTCTACACCGTCCCCAACAAACTCTCCCAGGACAGGTACAGCACAGGGTTAGATACAGAGTAAAGCTCCATCGACACCATCCCCAACAAACTCTCCCAGGACAGGTACAGCATGGGGTCAGATGCATAGTAAAGGTCCCTCTACACTGCCCCCATCAAAGCTCCCAAGGCAGGTGCAGTATGGTTTAGATACAGAGTAAAGCTCCATCTACACTGTCCCCCCTAAACAGTCCCAAGACAGGTACAGCACGGGGTTAGATACAGAACAAAGCTGCCTCTACACTGTCCCCATCAAACACTCCCAGGATAAGTACAGCACGGGGTTAGATACAGAGTAAAGCTCCGTCTACACTGTCCCCATCAAACACTCCCAAAACAGGTACAGCACGGGGTTAGATACAGAGTAAATCTCCCACTACACTGTCCCCATCAAACACACACAGGACAGGTACTGCACGGGGTTAGATACAGAGTAAAGCTCCCTCTACACTGTCCCCATCAAACACGCCCAGGACAGGTACTGCACGGGGTTAGATACAGAGTAAAGCTCCCTCTACACCGTCCCCAACAAACTCTCCCAGGACAGGTACAGCATGGGGTCAGATGCACAGTAAAGGTCCCTCTAAACTGCCCCCATCAAAGCTCCCAAGGCAGGTGCAGTATGGTTTAGATACAGAGTAAATCTCCATCTACACTGTCCCCCCTAAACACTCCCAAAACAGGTACAGCACGGGGTTAGATACAGAGTAAAGCTCCCTCTACACTGTCCCCATCAAACACACCCAGGACAGGTACAGCACGGGTTAGATACAGAGTAAAGCTCCCTCTACACTGTCCCCATCAAACACTCCCAGGACAGGTACAGCACGGGGTTAGATACAGAGTAAATCTCCCTCTACACTGTCCCCATCAAACACTCCCAGGACAGGAACAGTATGGGGTCAGATGCACAGTAAAACCCCTTCTACACGGCCCCCATCATACACTCCCAAGGCAGGTACAGCAGGGGTTATATACAGAGTAAAGCTCCCTCTACACTGTCACCATCAAACACTCCAAGGACAGGTATAACGCGGGGTTACATACTGAGTAAAGCTGCCTCTACACTGTCCCCATTAAACACTCCCAGGACAGGTATAACGCGGGGTTACATACTGAGTAAAGCTGCCTCTACACTATCCCCATCAAACACTCAAAGCACAGGTACAGCATGGCGTTCGATACTGAGTAAAGTTCCCTCTACACTGTCCCCATCAAACACTCCCAGGACAGGTACAACACGGGGTCATATACAGAGTAAAGCTCCCTCTACACCGTCCCCATCAAACAATCCCAGGACAGGTACAGCACGGGTTTAGAAACAGAGTAAACCTCCCACTACACTGTCCCCATCAAACACTCCCAGGACAGGTAGAGCACGGGGTAAGACACAGAGTAAAGCTCCATCTACACTGTCCCCATCAAACACTACCAGGACAGGTACAGCACAGGGTTAAATAAGAGTAAAGCTACCTCTACACTGTCCCCATCAAACATTCCCAGGACAGGTACAGCACGGGGTTAGATACAGAGTAAAGCTCCCTCTACGCTGTCCCCAACAAACTCTCCCAGGACAGGTACAGCACAGGGATAGATACAGATTAAAGCTTCCACTACACTGTCCCCAACAAACACTCCCAGGACAATAACGGCACGGGGTTAGATAGAGAGTAAAGCTCCCTCTACACCGTTCCCATCAAACACTCCCAGGACAGGTACAGCACAGGGTTAGATACAGAGTAAAGCTCCATCGACACCATCCCCAACAAACTCTCCCAGGACAGGTACAGCATGGGGTCAGATGCACAGTAAAGGTCCCTCTACACTGCCCCCATCAAAGCTCCCAAGGCAGGTGCAGTATGGTTTAGATACAGAGTAAAGCTCCATCTACACTGTCCCCCCTAAACACTCCCAAGACAGGTACAGCACGGGGTTAGATACAGAGTAAAGCTGCCTCTACACTGTCCCATTCAAACACTCCCAGGATAAGTACAGCACGGGGTTAGATACAGAGTAAAGCGCCCTCTACACTGCCCCCAACAAATACTCCTAGGACAGGTACAGCACGGGGTTAGAAACAGAGTAAAGCTCCCTCTACACTGTCCCCCTCAAACACTCCATTGACAGGTACAACACGGGGTTACATACTGAGTAAAGCTGCCACTACACTGTCCCCATCAAACACTCCCAGGACAGGTACAGCACGGGGTTAGATACAGAGTAAAGCTCCATCTACACTGCCCCCAACAAACACTCCCAAAACAGGTACAGCACGGGGTTATATACAGAGTAAATCTCCCTCTACACTGTCCCCATTAAACACTCCCAGGACAGGTACTGCACGGGGTTAGATACAGAGTAAAGCTTCCACTACACTGTCCCCAACAAACACTCCCAGGACAATAACGGCACGGGGTTAGATACAGAGTAAAGCTCCCTCTACACCGTCCACATCAAACACTCACAGGACAGGTACAGCACGGGTTTAGATACAGAGTAAAGCTCCTTCTACAGTGTCCCCATCAAACACTCCCAGGACAGGTACAGCACGGGGTTAGATACAGAGTAAAGCTCCCTCTACACTGTCCCCATCAAACACTCCCAGGACAGGTACAGCACGGGGTTAGATACAGAGTAAAGCTCCCTCTACAGTGTCCACATCAAACACTCCCAGGACAGGAACAGCACGGGGTTAGATACACAGTAAAGCCCCCACTACACCGTTCCCATCAAACACTCCCAGGACAGGTACAGCACAGGGTTAGATACAGGGTAAACTCCCGCCACACTGTTCTCATTAAACACTCACAAGACAGATACAGCACAGGGTAAGATACAGAGTAAAGCTCCCTCTACACCGTCCCCAACAAACTCTCCCAGGACAGGTACAGCACAGGGTTAGATACAGAGTAAAGCTCCATCGACACCATCCCCAACAAACTCTCCCAGGACAGGTACAGCATGGGGTCAGATGCATAGTAAAGGTCCCTCTACACTGCCCCCATCAAAGCTCCCAAGGCAGGTGCAGTATGGTTTAGATACAGAGTAAAGCTCCATCTACACTGTCCCCCCTAAACAGTCCCAAGACAGGTACAGCACGGGGTTAGATACAGAACAAAGCTGCCTCTACACTGTCCCCATCAAACACTCCCAGGATAAGTACAGCACGGGGTTAGATACAGAGTAAAGCTCCGTCTACACTGTCCCCATCAAACACTCCCAAAACAGGTACAGCACGGGGTTAGATACAGAGTAAATCTCCCACTACACTGTCCCCATCAAACACTCACAGGACAGGTACTGCACGGGGTTAGATACAGAGTAAAGCTCCCTCTACACTGTCCCCATCAAACACGCCCAGGACAGGTACTGCACGGGGTTAGATACAGAGTAAAGCTCCCTCTACACCGTCCCCAACAAACTCTCCCAGGACAGGTACAGCATGGGGTCAGATGCACAGTAAAGGTCCCTCTAAACTGCCCCCATCAAAGCTCCCAAGGCAGGTGCAGTATGGTTTAGATACAGAGTAAATCTCCATCTACACTGTCCCCCCTAAACACTCCCAAAACAGGTACAGCACGGGGTTAGATACAGAGTAAAGCTCCCTCTACACTGTCCCCATCAAACACACCCAGGACAGGTACAGCACGGGTTAGATACAGAGTAAAGCTCCCTCTACACTGTCCCCATCAAACACTCCCAGGACAGGTACAGCACGGGGTTAGATACAGAGTAAAGCTCCCTCTACACTGTCCCCATCAAACACTCCCAGGACAGGAACAGTATGGGGTCAGATGCACAGTAAAACCCCTTCTACACGGCCCCCATCATACACTCCCAAGGCAGGTACAGCAGGGGTTATATACAGAGTAAAGCTCCCTCTACACTGTCACCATCAAACACTCCAAGGACAGGTATAACGCGGGGTTACATACTGAGTAAAGCTGCCTCTACACTGTCCCCATTAAACACTCCCAGGACAGGTATAACGCGGGGTTACATACTGAGTAAAGCTGCCTCTACACTATCCCCATCAAACACTCAAAGCACAGGTACAGCATGGCGTTCGATACTGAGTAAAGTTCCCTCTACACTGTCCCCATCAAACACTCCCAGGACAGGTACAACACGGGGTCATATACAGAGTAAAGCTCCCTCTACACCGTCCCCATCAAACAATCCCAGGACAGGTACAGCACGGGTTTAGAAACAGAGTAAACCTCCCACTACACTGTCCCCATCAAACACTCCCAGGACAGGTAGAGCACGGGGTAAGACACAGAGTAAAGCTCCATCTACACTGTCCCCATCAAACACTACCAGGACAGGTACAGCACAGGGTTAAATAAGAGTAAAGCTACCTCTACACTGTCCCCATCAAACATTCCCAGGATAAGTACAGCACGGGGTTAGATACAGAGTAAAGCGCCCTCTACACTGCCCCCAACAAATACTCCTAGGACAGGTACAGCACGGGGTTAGAAACAGAGTAAAGCTCCCTCTACACTGTCCCCCTCAAACACTCCATTGACAGGTACAACACGGGGTTACATACTGAGTAAAGCTGCCTCTACACTGTCCCCATCAAACACTCCCAGGATAAGTACAGCACGGGGTTAGATACAGAGTAAAGCTCCATCTACACTGCCCCCATCAAACACTCCCAGGACAGGTACAACACGGGGTTATATACAGAGTAAATCTCCCTCTACACTGTCCCCATCAAACACTCCCAGGACAGGTACTGCACGGGGTTAGATACAGAGTAAAGCTTCCACTACACTGTCCCCAACAAACACTCCCAGGACAATAACGGCACGGGGTTAGATACAGAGTAAAGCTCCCTCTACACCGTCCCCATCAAACACTCCCAGGACAGTTACAGCATGGGGTTAGATACAGAGAAAAGCTCCATCTACACCATCCCCATCAAACACTCCAAGGACAGGTACAGCACGTGGTCAGATGCACAGCAAAGCTACTTCTACACTGCCCCCATCAAACAATTCCAAGGTAGGTACAGCATTGGTTTAAATACAGAGTAAAGCTCCCTCTACGCTGTCCGCCTCAAACACTCCCAGGACAGGTACAGCACAGGGTTAGATACAGAGTAAAGCTCCCTCTACACCGTTCCCATCAAACACACCCAGGACAGGTACAGCACGGGGTTAAATAAGAGTAAAGCTCCCTCTACACCGTCCACATCAAACACTCCCAGGACAGGTACAGCACGAGTTTAGATACAGAGTAAAGCTCCCTCTACACTGTCCCCATCAAACACTACCAGGACAGGTACAGCACGGGTTTAGATACAGAGTAAAGCTCCTTCTACAGTGTCCCCATCAAACACTCCCAGGACAGGTACAGCACGGGGTTAGATACAGAGTAAAGCTCCCTCTACAGTGTCCACATCAAACACTCCCAGGACAGGAAAGCACGGGGTTAGATACACAGTAAAGCTCCCACTACACCGTTCCCATCAAACACTCCCAGGACAGGTACAGCACGGGGTTAGATACAGGGTAAACTCCCGCCACATTGTTCTCATTAAACACTCACAAGACAGGTACAGCACAGGGTTAGATACAGAGTAAAGCTCCCTCTACACCGTCCCCAACAAACTCTCCCAGGACAGGTACAGCACAGGGTTAGATACAGAGTAAAGCTCCATCGACACCATCCCCAACAAACTCTCCCAGGACAGGTACAGCATGGGGTCAGATGCATAGTAAAGGTCCCTCTACACTGCCCCCATCAAAGCTCCCAAGGCAGGTGCAGTATGGTTTAGATACAGAGTAAAGCTCCATCTACACTGTCCCCCCTAAACAGTCCCAAGACAGGTACAGCACGGGGTTAGATACAGAGCAAAGCTCCGTCTACACTGTCCCCATCAAACACTCCCAGGACAGGTACTGCACGGGGTTAGATACAGAGTAAAGCTTCCACTACACTGTCCCCAACAAACACTCCCAGGACAAAAACGGCACGGGGTTAGATACAGAGTAAAGCTCCCTCTACACCGTCCCCATCAAACACACCCAGGACAGGTACAGCACGGGGTTAGATACAGAGTAAAGCTCCCTCTACAACGTCCCCATCAAACACTCCCAGGACAGGTACAGCACGGTGTTAGATACAGAGTAAAGTTCCCTCTACACCGACCCATCAAACACTCCCAGGACAAGTACAGCACGGGGTTAGATGCAGAGTAAAGCTCCCTCAACACTGTCCCCCTCAAACAGTCCCAGGACAAGTACAACACGGGGTCACATACTGAGTAAAGCTCCCTCTACATTGTCCCCATCAAACACTCCCAGGACAGGTACCGCACGGGGTTAGATACAGAGAAAATCTTCCTCTACACCGACCGATCAAACACACCCAGGACAGGAACAGCACGTGGTCAGATGCACAGTAAAACTCCTTCTACTTGGCCCCATCAAACAATCCCAAGGTAGGTACAGCATTGGTTTAAATACAGAGTAAAGCTCCCTCTACGCTGTCCCCATCAAACACTCCCAGGACAGGTAGAGCACGTGGTTAAATAAGAGTAAGGCTCCCTCTACACCGTCCCCATCAAACAATCCCAGGACAGGTACAGCACGGTCTAAGATACAGAGTAAAGCTCCCTCTACGCTGTCCCCATCAAACACTCCCAGGACAGGTAGAGCACGTGGTTAAATAAGAGTAAGACTCCCTCTACACCGTCCCCATCAAACACTCCCAGGACAGGTACAGCACGGTGTTAGATACAGAGTAAAGCTCCCTCTACGCTGTCCCCATCAAACACTCCGAGGACAGGTACAGCACGGGGTAAGGTACAGAGTAAATCTCCCTCTACACTGTCCCCATCAAACACTCCCAGGACAGGTACTGCACGGGGTTAGATACAGAGTAAAGCTCCCTCTGCACCGTTCCCATCAAACACTCCCAGGACAGGTACAGCACGGGGTTAGATACAGGGTAAACTCCCTCTACACTATTCTCATCAAACACTCACAGGACAGGTACAGCACAGGGTTAGATACAGAGTAAAGCTCCCTCTACACCGTCCCCAACAAACTCTCCCAGGACAGGTACAGCACAGGGTTAGATACAGAGTAAAGCTCCATCGACACCGTCCCCAACAAACTCTCCCAGGACAGGTACAGCATGGGGTCAGATGCACAGTAAAGGTCCCTCTACACTGCCCCCATCAAAGCTCCCAAGGCAGGTGCAGTATGGTTTAGATACAGAGTAAAGCTCCATCTACACTGTCCCCCCTAAACACTCCCAAGACAGGTACAGCACGGGGTTAGATACAGAGTAAAGCTGCCTCTACACTGTCCCATTCAAACACTCCCAGGATAAGTACAGCACGGGGTTAGATACAGAGTAAAGCTCCCTCTACACTGCCCCCAACAAATTCTCCTAGGACAGGTACGGCACGGGGTTAGAAACAGAGTAAAGCTCCCTCTACACTGTCCCCCTCAAACACTCCATTGACAGGTACAACAGGGGGTTACATACTGAGTAAAGCTGCCTCGACACTGTCCCCATCAAACACTCCCAGGATAAGTACAGCACGGGGTTAGATACAGAGTAAAGCTCCGTCTATACTGCCCCCAACAAACACTCCCAGGACAGGTACAGCACGGGGTTAGATACAGAGTAAAGCTCCCTCTACACTGTCCCCATCAAACACTCCCAGGACAGGTACCGCACGGGGTTAGATACAGAGTAAAGCTTCCACTACACTGTCCCCAACAAACACTCCCAGGACAATAACGGCACGGGGTTAGATACAGAGTAAAGCTCCCTCTACACCGTCCCCACCAAACACTCCCAGGAAAGGTACAGCACGGGGTTAGATACAGAGTAAAGCTCCCTCCATACTGTCCCGATCAAACACTCCCAGGACAGGAACAGCACGTGGTCAGATGAACAGCAAAGCTACTTCTACACTGCCCCCATCAAACAATTCCAAGGTCGGTACAGCATTGGTTTAAATACAGAGTAAAGCTCCCTCTACGCTGTCCCCCTCAAACACTCCCAGGACAGGTACAGCACGGGGTTAAATAAGAGTAAAGCTCCCTCTACACCGTCCACATCAAACACTCCCAGGACAGGTACAGCACTGGGTTAGATACAGAGTAAAACTCCCTCTACACTGTCCCCATCAAACACTCCCAAGACAGGTACAGCACGGGGTTAGATACAGAGTAAAGCTCCCTCTACACTGTCCCAATCAAACACTCCCAGGACCGGTACAGCACGGGGTTAGATACAGAGTAAAGCTCCCTCTACACTGTCCCCATCAAACTCTCCCAGGACAGGTACAGCACTGGGTTAGATACAGAGTAAAGGTCCCTCTACACCGTCCCCATCAAACACTCCCAGGACAGGTACAGCACGGGGTTAGATACAGAGTAAAGCTCCCACTACACTGCCCCCACAAATGCTCCTTGGACAGGTACAGCACTGGTTTAGATACAGAGTAAAGCTCACTCTACACCGTCCCCAGCAAACTCTCCCAGGACAGGTACAGCATGGGGTCAGATGCACAGTAAAAGTCCCTCTACATTGCCCCCATCAAAGCTCACAAGGCAGGTGCAGTATGGTTTAGACACAGAGTAAAGCTCCATCTACACTGTCCCCCCTAAACAATCTCAAGACAGGTACAGCACAGGGTTAGATACAGAGTAAAGCTCCCTCTACAGTGTCCCCATCAAACACTCCCAGGACAGGTACAGCACAAGGTTAGATACAGAGTAAAGCTCCATCTACACTGTCCCCATCAAACACTCCTAGGACAGGTACAGCACGGGGTGAGACACAGAGTATAGCTCCCTCTACACTATCCCCATCAAACACTCCCAGGACACCTACAGCATGGGGTAAATACAGAGTAAAGCTCCCTCTACACTGCCTCCATCAAACACTCCCAGGACAGGTACAGCACAGGGTTAGATACAGATTAAAGCTCCCTCTACACCGTCCCCATCAAACACTCCCAGGACAGGTACAGCACGGGGTGAGATACAGAGTAAATCTCCCTCTACACCGACCGATCAAACACTCCCAGGACAGGAACAGCATGGGGTTAGATACAGAGTAAAGCTCCTTCTACACTGTCCCCCCTAAACACTCCCAGGACAGGTATAACGCGGGGTTACATACAGAGTAAATCTCTCTCTACATTGTCCCCATGAAACACTCCCAGGACAGGTATAACGCGGGGTTACATACTGAGTAAAGCTGCCTCTACACCGTCCCCATCAAACACTCCCAGGACAGGTACAGCATGGCGTTAGATACTGAGTAAAGTTCCCTCTACACCGACCCATCAAACACTCCCAGGACAAGTACAGCACGGGGTTAGATGCAGAGTAAAGCTCCCTCAACACTGTCCCCCTCAAACACTCCCAGGACAGGTACAGCACGGGGTTAGATACAGAGTAAAGCTCCCTCTACACTGTCCCCATCAAACACTCCCAGGACAGGTACAACACGGGGTCACATACTGAGTAAAGCTCCCTCTACACCGTCCCCATCAAACACTCCCAAAACAGGTACCGCACGGGGTTAGATACAGAGAAAATCTCCCTCTACACCGACCGATCAAACACACCCAGGACAGGAACAGCACATGGTCAGATGCATAGTAAAGCTCCTTCTGCTCTGCCCCCATCAAACAATCCCAAGGTAGGTACAGCATTGGTTTAAATACAGAGTAAAGCTCCCTCTACGCTGTCCCCATGAAACACTCCCAGGACAGGTACAGCACGCGGTTAAATAAGAGTAAGGCTCCCTCCACACCGTCCGCATCAAACAATCCCAGGACAGGTACAGCACGGTGTTAGATAAAGAGTAAAGCTCCCTCTACGCTGTCCCCCTCAAACACTCCCAGGACAGGTACAGCACGTGGTTACATACTGAGTAAAACTCCCTCTACACTGTCCCCATCAAACACTCCGAGGATAGGTACAGCATGAGGTAAGGTACAGAGTAAAGCTCCCTCTACACTGTCCCCATCAAACACACCCAGGACAGGTACAGCACAGGGTTAGATACAGAGTAAAGCTTCAACTACACTGTCCCCAACAAACACTCCCAGGACAATAACGGCACGGGGTTAGATACAGAGTAATGCTCCCTGTACACCGTCCCCATCAAACACTCCCAGGACAGGTACAGCACGGCGTTAGATACAGAGTAAAGCTCCCTCTACACTGTCCCCATCAAACACTCCCAGGACAGGTACAGCACGGGTTTAGATACAGAGTAAAACTCCCTCTACACTGTCCCCATCAAACACTCCCAGGACAGGTACAGCACGGGGTTAGATACAGAGTAAAGCTCCCTCTACACTGTCCCACTCAAACACCCCCAGGACAGGTACAGCACAGGGTTAGATACAGATTAAAGCTTCCACTACACTGTCCCCAACAAACACTCCCAGGACAATAACGGCACGGGGTTAGATACAGAGTAAAGCTCCATCTACATGTCCCCATCAAACACTCCCAGGACAGGTACAGCACAGGGTTAAATAAGAGTCAAACTCCCTCTACACCGTCCACATCAAACACTCCTAAGGCAGGTACAGCATTGGTTTAGATACAGAGTAAAGCTCCATCTACACTGTCCCCATCAAACACTCCCAGGACAGGTACAGCATGGGGTCAGATGCACAGTAAAGGTCCCTCTACACTGTCCCCATCAAAGCTCCCAAGGCAGGTGCAGTATGGTTTAGATACAGAGTAAAGTTCCATCTACACTGTCCCCTCTAAACACTCCCAAGACAGGTACAGCACGGGGTTAGATACAGAGTAAAGCTCCCTCTACACTGTCCCCATCAAACACTCCCAGGACAGGTACAGCACGGGATTAGATACAGAGTAAAGCTCCCTCTACACTATCCCCATCAAACACTCCCAGGACACCTATAGCATGGGGTAAATACAGAGTAAAGCTCCCTCTACACTGCCTCCATCAAACACTCCCAGGACAGGTACAGCACAGCGTTAGATACAGAGTAAAGCTCCCTCTACACTGTCCCCCTCAAACACTCCATTGACAGGTACAACACGGGGTTACATACTGAGTAAAGCTGCCTCTACACTGTCCCCATCAAACACTCCCAGGATAAGTACAGCACGGGGTTAGATACAGAGTAAAGCTCCGTCTACACTGCCCCCAACAAACACTCCCAGGACAGGTACAGCACGGGGTTATATCCAGAGTAAATCTCCCTCTACACTGTCCCCATCAAACACTCCCAGGACAGGTACTGCACGGGGTTAGATACAGAGTAAAGCTTCCACTACACTGTCCCCAACAAACACTCCCAGGACAATAACGGCACGGGGTTAGATACAGGGTAAAGCTCCCTCTACACCGTCCCCATCAAACACTCCCAGGACAGGTACAGCACGGGGTTAGATACAGAGAAAAGCTCCCTCTACACCATACCCATCAAACACTCCCAGGACAAGAACAGCACGTGGTCAGATGCACAGCAAAGCTACTTCTACACTGCCCCCATCAAACAATTCCAAGGTAGGTACAGCATTGGTTTAAATACAGAATAAAGCTCCCTCTACGCTGTCCCCCTCAAACACTCCCAGGACAGGTACAGCACGGGGTTAAATAAAAGTAAAGCTCCCTCTACACCGTCCACATCAAACACTCCCAGGACAGGTACAGCACGGGGTTAGATACAGAGTAAAACTCCCTCTACACTGTCCCCATCAAACACTCCCAAGACAGGTACAGCACGGGGTTAGATACAGAGTAAAGCTCCCTCTACATTGTCCCAATCAAACACTCCCAGGACAGGTACAGCACGGGGTTAGATACAGAGTAAAACTCCCTCTAGACTGTCCCCATCAAACACTGCCAAGACAGGTACAGCACAGGGTTAGACACAGAGTAAAGCTCCCTCTACACCATCCCCAACAAACTCTCCCAGGACAGGTACAGCACAGGGTTTGATACAGAGTAAAGCTCCCTCTACACCGTCCCCAACAAACTCTCCCAGGACAGGTACAGCATGGGGTCAGATGCACAGTAAAGGTCCCTCTACACTGACCCCATCCATGCTCCCAAGGCAGGTGCAGTATGGTTTAGATACAGAGTAAAGTTCCATCTACACTGTCTCCCTTAAACACTCCCAAGACAGGTACAGCACGGGGTTAGATACAGAGTAAAGCTCCCTCTACGCTGTCCCCCTCAAACACTCCATTGACAGGTACAACACGGGGTTACATACTGAGTAAAGCTCCCTCGACACTGTCCCCATCAAACAATCCCAGGACAGGTACAGCACGGGGTTACATACAGAGTAAAGCTCCCTCTACACTGCCCCCAACCAATACTCCTAAAACAGGTACAGCACGGGGTTAGAAACAGAGTAAAGCTCCCTCTACACTGCCCCCAACCAATACTCCTAAAACAGGTACAGCACGGGGTTAGATACAGAGTAAAGCTCCCTCTACACTGTTCCCATCAAACACTCCCAGGACAGGTACAGCATGGGGTTAGATACAGAGTAAAGCTCCATCTACATTGTCCCCATCAAACACTCCCAGGACAGGTACTGCACGGGGTTAGATACAGAGTAAAGCTCCCTCTACAGTGTCCCCATCAAACACTCCCAGGACAGGTACAGCACAAGGTTAGATACAGAGTAAAGCTCCATCTACACTGTCCCCATCAAACACTCCTAGGACAGGTACAGCACGGGGTGAGACACAGAGTAAATCTCCCTCTACACTATCCCCATCAAACACTCCCAGGACACCTACAGCATGGGGTAAATACAGAGTAAAGCTCCCTCTACACTGCCTCCATCAAACACTCCCAGGACAGGTACAGCACAGGGTTAGATACAGATTAAAGCTCCCTCTACACCGTCCCCATCAAACACTCCCAGGACAGGTACAGCACGGGGTGAGATACAGAGTAAATCTCCCTCTACACCGACCGATCAAACACTCCCAGGACAGGAACCGCACGGGGTTAGATACAGAGTAAAGCTCCTTCTACACTGTCCCCCCTAAACACTCCCACGACAGGTATAACGCGGGGTTACATACAGAGTAAAACTCTCTCTACATTGTCCCCATGAAACACTCCCAGGACAGGTATAACGCGGGGTTACATACTGAGTAAAACTCTCTCTACATTGTCCCCATGAAACACTCCCAGGACAGGTATAACGCGGGGTTACATACTGAGTAAAGCTGCCTCTACACTGTCCCCATTAAACACTGAAAGCACAGGTAGAGCATGGCGTTAGATACTGAGTAAAGTTCCCTCTACACCGACCCATCAAACACTCCCAGGACAAGTACAGCACGGGGTTAGATGCAGAGTAAAGCTCCGTCTATACTGCCCCCAACAAACACTCCCAGGACAGGTACAGCACGGGGTTAGATACAGAGTAAAGCTCCCTCTACACTGTCCCCATCAAACACTCCCAGGACAGGTACCGCACGGGGTTAGATACAGAGTAAAGCTTCCACTACACTGTCCCCAACAAACACTCCCAGGACAATAACGGCACGGGGTTAGATACAGAGTAAAGCTCCCTCTACACCGTCCCCACCAAACACTCCCAGGAAAGGTACAGCACGGGGTTAGATACAGAGTAAAGCTCCCTCCATACTGTCCCGATCAAACACTCCCAGGACAGGAACAGCACGTGGTCAGATGAACAGCAAAGCTACTTCTACACTGCCCCCATCAAACAATTCCAAGGTCGGTACAGCATTGGTTTAAATACAGAGTAAAGCTCCCTCTACGCTGTCCCCCTCAAACACTCCCAGGACAGGTACAGCACGGGGTTAAATAAGAGTAAAGCTCCCTCTACACCGTCCACATCAAACACTCCCAGGACAGGTACAGCACTGGGTTAGATACAGAGTAAAACTCCCTCTACACTGTCCCCATCAAACACTCCCAAGACAGGTACAGCACGGGGTTAGATACAGAGTAAAGCTCCCTCTACACTGTCCCAATCAAACACTCCCAGGACCGGTACAGCACGGGGTTAGATACAGAGTAAAGCTCCCTCTACACTGTCCCCATCAAACTCTCCCAGGACAGGTACAGCACTGGGTTAGATACAGAGTAAAGGTCCCTCTACACCGTCCCCATCAAACACTCCCAGGACAGGTACAGCACGGGGTTAGATACAGAGTAAAGCTCCCACTACACTGCCCCCACAAATGCTCCTTGGACAGGTACAGCACTGGTTTAGATACAGAGTAAAGCTCACTCTACACCGTCCCCAGCAAACTCTCCCAGGACAGGTACAGCATGGGGTCAGATGCACAGTAAAAGTCCCTCTACATTGCCCCCATCAAAGCTCACAAGGCAGGTGCAGTATGGTTTAGACACAGAGTAAAGCTCCATCTACACTGTCCCCCCTAAACAATCTCAAGACAGGTACAGCACAGGGTTAGATACAGAGTAAAGCTCCCTCTACAGTGTCCCCATCAAACACTCCCAGGACAGGTACAGCACAAGGTTAGATACAGAGTAAAGCTCCATCTACACTGTCCCCATCAAACACTCCTAGGACAGGTACAGCACGGGGTGAGACACAGAGTATAGCTCCCTCTACACTATCCCCATCAAACACTCCCAGGACACCTACAGCATGGGGTAAATACAGAGTAAAGCTCCCTCTACACTGCCTCCATCAAACACTCCCAGGACAGGTACAGCACAGGGTTAGATACAGATTAAAGCTCCCTCTACACCGTCCCCATCAAACACTCCCAGGACAGGTACAGCACGGGGTGAGATACAGAGTAAATCTCCCTCTACACCGACCGATCAAACACTCCCAGGACAGGAACAGCATGGGGTTAGATACAGAGTAAAGCTCCTTCTACACTGTCCCCCCTAAACACTCCCAGGACAGGTATAACGCGGGGTTACATACAGAGTAAATCTCTCTCTACATTGTCCCCATGAAACACTCCCAGGACAGGTATAACGCGGGGTTACATACTGAGTAAAGCTGCCTCTACACCGTCCCCATCAAACACTCCCAGGACAGGTACAGCATGGCGTTAGATACTGAGTAAAGTTCCCTCTACACCGACCCATCAAACACTCCCAGGACAAGTACAGCACGGGGTTAGATGCAGAGTAAAGCTCCCTCAACACTGTCCCCCTCAAACACTCCCAGGACAGGTACAGCACGGGGTTAGATACAGAGTAAAGCTCCCTCTACACTGTCCCCATCAAACACTCCCAGGACAGGTACAACACGGGGTCACATACTGAGTAAAGCTCCCTCTACACCGTCCCCATCAAACACTCCCAAAACAGGTACCGCACGGGGTTAGATACAGAGAAAATCTCCCTCTACACCGACCGATCAAACACACCCAGGACAGGAACAGCACATGGTCAGATGCATAGTAAAGCTCCTTCTGCTCTGCCCCCATCAAACAATCCCAAGGTAGGTACAGCATTGGTTTAAATACAGAGTAAAGCTCCCTCTACGCTGTCCCCATGAAACACTCCCAGGACAGGTACAGCACGCGGTTAAATAAGAGTAAGGCTCCCTCCACACCGTCCCCATCAAACAATCCCAGGACAGGTACAGCACGGTGTTAGATACAGAGTAAAGCTCCCTCTACGCTGTCCCCCTCAAACACTCCCAGGACAGGTACAGCACGTGGTTACATACTGAGTAAAACTCCCTCTACACTGTCCCCATCAAACACTCCGAGGATAGGTACAGCATGAGGTAAGGTACAGAGTAAAGCTCCCTCTACACTGTCCCCATCAAACACACCCAGGACAGGTACAGCACAGGGTTAGATACAGAGTAAAGCTTCAACTACACTGTCCCCAACAAACACTCCCAGGACAATAACGGCACGGGGTTAGATACAGAGTAATGCTCCCTGTACACCGTCCCCATCAAACACTCCCAGGACAGGTACAGCACGGCGTTAGATACAGAGTAAAGCTCCCTCTACACTGTCCCCATCAAACACTCCCAGGACAGGTACAGCACGGGTTTAGATACAGAGTAAAACTCCCTCTACACTGTCCCCATCAAACACTCCCAGGACAGGTACAGCACGGGGTTAGATACAGAGTAAAGCTCCCTCTACACTGTCCCACTCAAACACCCCCAGGACAGGTACAGCACAGGGTTAGATACAGATTAAAGCTTCCACTACACTGTCCCCAACAAACACTCCCAGGACAATAACGGCACGGGGTTAGATACAGAGTAAAGCTCCATCTACATGTCCCCATCAAACACTCCCAGGACAGGTACAGCACAGGGTTAAATAAGAGTCAAACTCCCTCTACACCGTCCACATCAAACACTCCTAAGGCAGGTACAGCATTGGTTTAGATACAGAGTAAAGCTCCATCTACACTGTCCCCATCAAACACTCCCAGGACAGGTACAGCATGGGGTCAGATGCACAGTAAAGCTCCCTCTACGCTGTCCCCAACAAACTCTCCCAGGACAGGTACAGCACAGGGATAGATACAGATTAAAGCTTCCACTACACTGTCCCCAACAAACACTCCCAGGACAATACCGGCACGGGGTTAGATAGAGAGTAAAGCTCCCTCTACACCGTTCCCATCAAACACTCCCAGGACAGGTACAGCACAGGGTTAGATACAGAGTAAAGCTCCATCGACACCGTCCCCAACAAACTCTCCCAGGACAGGTACAGCATGGGGTCAGATGCACAGTAAAGGTCCCTCTACACTGCCCCCATCAAAGCTCCCAAGGCAGGTGCAGTATGGTTTAGATACAGAGTAAAGCTCCATCTACACTGTCCCCCCTAAACACTCCCAAGACAGGTACAGCACGGGGTTAGATACAGAGTAAAGCTGCCTCTACACTGTCCCATTCAAACACTCCCAGGATAAGTACAGCACGGGGTTAGATACAGAGTAAAGCGCCCTCTACACTGCCCCCAACAAATACTCCTAGGACAGGTACAGCACGGGGTTAGAAACAGAGTAAAGCTCCCTCTACACTGTCCCCCTCAAACACTCCATTGACAGGTACAACACGGGGTTACATACTGAGTAAAGCTGCCTCTACACTGTCCCCATCAAACACTCCCAGGATAAGTACAGCACGGGGTTAGATACAGAGTAAAGCTCCATCTACACTGCCCCCATCAAACACTCCCAGGACAGGTACAACACGGGGTTATATACAGAGTAAATCTCCCTCTACACTGTCCCCATCAAACACTCCCAGGACAGGTACTGCACGGGGTTAGATACAGAGTAAAGCTTCCACTACACTGTCCCCAACAAACACTCCCAGGACAATAACGGCACGGGGTTAGATACAGAGTAAAGCTCCCTCTACACCGTCCCCATCAAACACTCCCAGGACAGTTACAGCATGGGGTTAGATACAGAGAAAAGCTCCATCTACACCATCCCCATCAAACACTCCAAGGACAGGTACAGCACGTGGTCAGATGCACAGCAAAGCTACTTCTATACTGCCCCCATCAAACAATTCCAAGGTAGGTACAGCATTGGTTTAAATACAGAGTAAAGCTCCCTCTACGCTGTCCGCCTCAAACACTCCCAGGACAGGTACAGCACAGGGTTAGATACAGAGTAAAGCTCCCTCTACACCGTTCCCATCAAACACACCCAGGACAGGTACAGCACGGGGTTAAATAAGAGTAAAGCTCCCTCTACACCGTCCACATCAAACACTCCCAGGACAGGTACAGCACGAGTTTAGATACAGAGTAAAGCTCCCTCTACACTGTCCCCATCAAACACTACCAGGACAGGTACAGCACGGGTTTAGATACAGAGTAAAGCTCCTTCTACAGTGTCCCCATCAAACACTCCCAGGACAGGTACAGCACGGTGTTAGATACAGAGTAAAGTTCCCTCTACACCGACCCATCAAACACTCCCAGGACAAGTACAGCACGGGGTTAGATGCAGAGTAAAGCTCCCTCAACACTGTCCCCCTCAAACAGTCCCAGGACAAGTACAACACGGGGTCACATACTGAGTAAAGCTCCCTCTACATTGTCCCCATCAAACACTCCCAGGACAGGTACCGCACGGGGTTAGATACAGAGAAAATCTTCCTCTACACCGACCGATCAAACACACCCAGGACAGGAACAGCACGTGGTCAGATGCACAGTAAAACTCCTTCTACTTGGCCCCATCAAACAATCCCAAGGTAGGTACAGCATTGGTTTAAATACAGAGTAAAGCTCCCTCTACGCTGTCCCCATCAAACACTCCCAGGACAGGTAGAGCACGTGGTTAAATAAGAGTAAGGCTCCCTCTACACCGTCCCCATCAAACAATCCCAGGACAGGTACAGCACGGTCTAAGATACAGAGTAAAGCTCCCTCTACGCTGTCCCCATCAAACACTCCCAGGACAGGTAGAGCACGTGGTTAAATAAGAGTAAGACTCCCTCTACACCGTCCCCATCAAACACTCCCAGGACAGGTACAGCACGGTGTTAGATACAGAGTAAAGCTCCCTCTACGCTGTCCCCATCAAACACTCCGAGGACAGGTACAGCACGGGGTAAGGTACAGAGTAAATCTCCCTCTACACTGTCCCCATCAAACACTCCCAGGACAGGTACTGCACGGGGTTAGATACAGAGTAAAGCTCCCTCTGCACCGTTCCCATCAAACACTCCCAGGACAGGTACAGCACGGGGTTAGATACAGGGTAAACTCCCTCTACACTATTCTCATCAAACACTCACAGGACAGGTACAGCACAGGGTTAGATACAGAGTAAAGCTCCCTCTACACCGTCCCCAACAAACTCTCCCAGGACAGGTACAGCACAGGGTTAGATACAGAGTAAAGCTCCATCGACACCGTCCCCAACAAACTCTCCCAGGACAGGTACAGCATGGGGTCAGATGCACAGTAAAGGTCCCTCTACACTGCCCCCATCAAAGCTCCCAAGGCAGGTGCAGTATGGTTTAGATACAGAGTAAAGCTCCATCTACACTGTCCCCCCTAAACACTCCCAAGACAGGTACAGCACGGGGTTAGATACAGAGTAAAGCTGCCTCTACACTGTCCCATTCAAACACTCCCAGGATAAGTACAGCACGGGGTTAGATACAGAGTAAAGCTCCCTCTACACTGCCCCCAACAAATTCTCCTAGGACAGGTACGGCACGGGGTTAGAAACAGAGTAAAGCTCCCTCTACACTGTCCCCCTCAAACACTCCATTGACAGGTACAACAGGGGGTTACATACTGAGTAAAGCTGCCTCGACACTGTCCCCATCAAACACTCCCAGGATAAGTACAGCACGGGGTTAGATACAGAGTAAAGCTCCGTCTATACTGCCCCCAACAAACACTCCCAGGACAGGTACAGCACGGGGTTAGATACAGAGTAAAGCTCCCTCTACACTGTCCCCATCAAACACTCCCAGGACAGGTACCGCACGGGGTTAGATACAGAGTAAAGCTTCCACTACACTGTCCCCAACAAACACTCCCAGGACAATAACGGCACGGGGTTAGATACAGAGTAAAGCTCCCTCTACACCGTCCCCACCAAACACTCCCAGGAAAGGTACAGCACGGGGTTAGATACAGAGTAAAGCTCCCTCCATACTGTCCCGATCAAACACTCCCAGGACAGGAACAGCACGTGGTCAGATGAACAGCAAAGCTACTTCTACACTGCCCCCATCAAACAATTCCAAGGTCGGTACAGCATTGGTTTAAATACAGAGTAAAGCTCCCTCTACGCTGTCCCCCTCAAACACTCCCAGGACAGGTACAGCACGGGGTTAAATAAGAGTAAAGCTCCCTCTACACCGTCCACATCAAACACTCCCAGGACAGGTACAGCACTGGGTTAGATACAGAGTAAAACTCCCTCTACACTGTCCCCATCAAACACTCCCAAGACAGGTACAGCACGGGGTTAGATACAGAGTAAAGCTCCCTCTACACTGTCCCAATCAAACACTCCCAGGACCGGTACAGCACGGGGTTAGATACAGAGTAAAGCTCCCTCTACACTGTCCCCATCAAACTCTCCCAGGACAGGTACAGCACTGGGTTAGATACAGAGTAAAGGTCCCTCTACACCGTCCCCATCAAACACTCCCAGGACAGGTACAGCACGGGGTTAGATACAGAGTAAAGCTCCCACTACACTGCCCCCACAAATGCTCCTTGGACAGGTACAGCACTGGTTTAGATACAGAGTAAAGCTCACTCTACACCGTCCCCAGCAAACTCTCCCAGGACAGGTACAGCATGGGGTCAGATGCACAGTAAAAGTCCCTCTACATTGCCCCCATCAAAGCTCACAAGGCAGGTGCAGTATGGTTTAGACACAGAGTAAAGCTCCATCTACACTGTCCCCCCTAAACAATCTCAAGACAGGTACAGCACAGGGTTAGATACAGAGTAAAGCTCCCTCTACAGTGTCCCCATCAAACACTCCCAGGACAGGTACAGCACAAGGTTAGATACAGAGTAAAGCTCCATCTACACTGTCCCCATCAAACACTCCTAGGACAGGTACAGCACGGGGTGAGACACAGAGTATAGCTCCCTCTACACTATCCCCATCAAACACTCCCAGGACACCTACAGCATGGGGTAAATACAGAGTAAAGCTCCCTCTACACTGCCTCCATCAAACACTCCCAGGACAGGTACAGCACAGGGTTAGATACAGATTAAAGCTCCCTCTACACCGTCCCCATCAAACACTCCCAGGACAGGTACAGCACGGGGTTAGATACAGAGTAAAACTCCCTCTACACCGACCGATCAAACACTCCCAAGACAGGTACAGCACGGGGTTAGATACAGAGTAAAGCTCCCTCTACATTGTCCCAATCAAACACTCCCAGGACAGGTACAGCACGGGGTTAGATACAGAGTAAAACTCCCTCTAGACTGTCCCCATCAAACACTGCCAAGACAGGTACAGCACAGGGTTAGACACAGAGTAAAGCTCCCTCTACACCATCCCCAACAAACTCTCCCAGGACAGGTACAGCACAGGGTTTGATACAGAGTAAAGCTCCCTCTACACCGTCCCCAACAAACTCTCCCAGGACAGGTACAGCATGGGGTCAGATGCACAGTAAAGGTCCCTCTACACTGACCCCATCCATGCTCCCAAGGCAGGTGCAGTATGGTTTAGATACAGAGTAAAGTTCCATCTACACTGTCTCCCTTAAACACTCCCAAGACAGGTACAGCACGGGGTTAGATACAGAGTAAAGCTCCCTCTACGCTGTCCCCCTCAAACACTCCATTGACAGGTACAACACGGGGTTACATACTGAGTAAAGCTCCCTCGACACTGTCCCCATCAAACAATCCCAGGACAGGTACAGCACGGGGTTACATACAGAGTAAAGCTCCCTCTACACTGCCCCCAACCAATACTCCTAAAACAGGTACAGCACGGGGTTAGAAACAGAGTAAAGCTCCCTCTACACTGCCCCCAACCAATACTCCTAAAACAGGTACAGCACGGGGTTAGATACAGAGTAAAGCTCCCTCTACACTGTTCCCATCAAACACTCCCAGGACAGGTACAGCATGGGGTTAGATACAGAGTAAAGCTCCATCTACATTGTCCCCATCAAACACTCCCAGGACAGGTACTGCACGGGGTTAGATACAGAGTAAAGCTCCCTCTACAGTGTCCCCATCAAACACTCCCAGGACAGGTACAGCACAAGGTTAGATACAGAGTAAAGCTCCATCTACACTGTCCCCATCAAACACTCCTAGGACAGGTACAGCACGGGGTGAGACACAGAGTAAATCTCCCTCTACACTATCCCCATCAAACACTCCCAGGACACCTACAGCATGGGGTAAATACAGAGTAAAGCTCCCTCTACACTGCCTCCATCAAACACTCCCAGGACAGGTACAGCACAGGGTTAGATACAGATTAAAGCTCCCTCTACACCGTCCCCATCAAACACTCCCAGGACAGGTACAGCACGGGGTGAGATACAGAGTAAATCTCCCTCTACACCGACCGATCAAACACTCCCAGGACAGGAACCGCACGGGGTTAGATACAGAGTAAAGCTCCTTCTACACTGTCCCCCCTAAACACTCCCACGACAGGTATAACGCGGGGTTACATACAGAGTAAAACTCTCTCTACATTGTCCCCATGAAACACTCCCAGGACAGGTATAACGCGGGGTTACATACTGAGTAAAACTCTCTCTACATTGTCCCCATGAAACACTCCCAGGACAGGTATAACGCGGGGTTACATACTGAGTAAAGCTGCCTCTACACTGTCCCCATCAAACACTCCCAGGACAGGTACAGCACAGGGTTAGATACAGAGTAAAGCTCCCTCTACATTGTCCCCATCAAACACTGAAAGCACAGGTACAGCCCGTGGTTAGATACTGAGTAAAGTTCCCTCTACACCGACCCATCAAACACTCCCAGGACAAGTACAGCACGGGGTTAGATGCAGAGTAAAGCTCCCTCTACACTGTCCCCCTCAAAGACTCCCAGGACAGGTACAACACGGGGTCACATACTGAGTAAAGCTCCCTCTACACCGTCCCCATCAAACACTCCCAAAACAGGTAGCGCACGGGGTTAGATACAGAGAAAATCTTCCTCTACACCGACCGATCAAACACACCCAGGACAGGAACAGCACGTGGTCAGATGCATAGTAAAGCTCCTTCTGCTCTGCCCCCATCAAACAATCCCAAGGTAGGTACAGCATTGGTTTAAATACAGAGTAAAGCTCCCTCTACGCTGTCCCCATGAAACACTCCCAGGACAGGTACAGCACGCGGTTAAATAAGAGTAAGGCTCCCTCCACACCGTCCCCATCAAACAATCCCAGGGCAGGTACAGCACGGTGTTAGATACAGAGTAAAGCTCCCTCTACGCTGTCCCCCTCAAACACTCCCAGGACAGGTACAGCACGGGGTTACATACTGAGTAAAACTCCCTCTACACTGTCCCCATCAAACACTCCGAGGACAGGTACAGCATGAGGTAAGGTACAGAGTAAAGCTCCCTCTACACTGTCCCCATCAAACACACCCAGGACAGGTACAGCACAGGGTTAGATACAGATTAAAGCTTCAACTACACTGTCCCCAACAAACACTCCCAGGACAATAACGGCACGGGGTTAGATACAGAGTAATGCTCCCTGTATACCGTCCCCATCAAACACTCCCAGGACAGGTACAGCACGGCGTTAGATACAGAGTAAAGCTCCCTCTACACTGTCCCCATCAAACACTCCCAGGACAGGTACAGCACGGGTTTAGATACAGAGTAAAACTCCCTCTACACTGTCCCCATCAAACACTCCCAGGACAGGTACAGCACGGGGTTAGATACAGAGTAAAGCTCCCTCTACACTGTCCCACTCAAACACCCCCAGGACAGGTACAGCACAGGGTTAGATACAGATTAAAGCTTCCACTACACTGTCCCCAACAAACACTCCCAGGACAATAACGGCACGGGGTTAGATACAGAGTAAAGCTCCATCTACATGTCCCCATCAAACACTCCCAGGACAGGTACAGCACGGGGTTAAATAAGAGTCAAGCTCCCTCTACACCGTCCACATCAAACACTCCTAAGGCAGGTACAGCATTGGTTTAGATACAGAGTAAAGCTCCATCTACAGTGTCCCCCCTAAACACTCCCAGGACAGGTACAACACGGGGTTACATACTGAGTAAAGCTCTCTCTACACTGTCCCTATCAAACACTCCCAGGACAGGTACAGCACTGGGTTAGATACAGAGTAAAGGTCCCACTACACAGTCCCCATCAAACACTCCCAGGACAGGTACAGCACGGGGTTAGATACAGAGTAAAGCTCCCTCTACACTGACCCCAACAAATACTCCTTGGATAGGTACAGTACGTGGTTAAATAAGAGTAAAGCTCCCTCCACACTGTCCCCATCAAACACTCCCAGGACAGGTACAGCACTGGGTTAAATACAGAGTAAAGCTCCCTCTACACTGTACCCATCAAACTCTCCCAAGACAGGTACAGCACAGGGTTAGATACAGAGTAAATTTCCTTCTACACCATCCCCATCAAACACTCCCAGGACAGGTACAGCATGGGGTCAGATGCACAGTAAAGGTCCCTCTACACTGTCCCCATCAAAGCTCCCAAGGCAGGTGCAGTATGGTTTAGATACAGAGTAAAGTTCCATCTACACTGTCCCCTCTAAACACTCCCAAGACAGGTACAGCACGGGGTTAGATACAGAGTAAAGCTCCCTCTACACTGTCCCCCTCAAACACTCCATTGACAGCTACAACACGGGGTTACATACTGAGTAAAGCTCCCTCTACACTGTCCCCATCAAACACTCCCAGGATAAGTACAGCACGGGGTTAGATACAGAGTAAAGCTCCCTCTACACTGCCTCCAACCAATACTCCTAGGACAGGTACAGCACAGGGTTAGATACAGAGTAAAGCTCCCTCTACACTGTCCCCATCAAACTCTCCCAAGGCAGGTACAGCACGGGGTGAGATACAGAGTAAAGCTCCCTCTACACTGTCCCCATCAAACACTCCCAGGACAGGTACAGCACTGGGTTAGATACAGAGTAAAGCTCACTCTACACCGTCCACATCAAACACTCCTAAGGCAGGTACAGCATTGGTTTAGATACAGAGTAAAGCTCCATCTACACTGTCCGCCCTAAACACTCCCTGGACAGGTACAACACGGGGTTACATACTGAGTAAAGCTCTCTCTTCATTGTCCCCATCAAACACTCCGAGGACAGGTACAGCACGGGGTTAGGTACTGAGTAAAGCTCCCTCTACACTGTCCCCATCAAACACTCCCAGGACAGGTTGAGCATGGGGTTAGATACAGAATAAAGCTCCCTCTACAATGTCCCCATCAAACACTCCCAGGACAGGTACAGCACGGGTTTAGATATAGTGTAAAACTCCCTCTACACTGTCCCCATCAAACACTCAAAGGACAGGTACAGCACAGGTTAAGATACAGAGTAACGCTCCTTCTACACTGTCCCCAACAAATACTCCTTCGACAGGTACATCATCGGG
>JANJGN010001407.1:135000-145603 GCA_026770705.1 Isurus oxyrinchus | reverse complement strand
GGAGGAACCTGGCTGCTCAATTGTACACAGCAAGATCCCACCAAATGACCCCTAATGACCACCAGAATCTGTTTCTTTCTGATGTGATTAAAGGTTAAATATGGGCCAGGGCACCGAGGGGATGGGGGGGGTTATTGGGGGGATGGTGGGGGGTGCGATCTCCACCTTGAGGTACTGCCAGAGGGTCTTTCAGAGACTGGTGGGGCCTCCATGCACCATCTCACCAGAGAGGTGGCACCTCCAACCCTGCAGCACTCCCTCAGCGCTGGGCTGCAGCGCCATCGTTTTACCACGTAGGCCCTGGAGGGGGTGAGATTGTGTCCAGTGGAGTCAGAGCTGAGGCCCAAAGTTCACTGAGGCCTGGAGTGGCAAACATCTGGGATTGAAGCCTAATCGGTGAAGGGAATCCAGACACGTTTCCCCACATCCCACAGGCCAAGTTCCTCTTCCTGACTCTTTCATGGGACATGAGTATTGCTAACTGGGCCCAGCATTTAGTACCCGACCTAATTCCCCCCTTGAGAAGGTGGTGGGTGAGCCGCCTTCATGAAGCGTTGCAGGCCCCGTGTGGTGTAGGTACACCCACGGCGCTGTTAGGGAGGGAGTTCCAGGATTTTGTCCCCGTGTGGTGTAGGTACACCCACGGCGCTGTTAGGGAGGGTGTTCCAGGATTTTGTCCGTGTGGTGTAGGTACACCCAAGGTGCTGTTAGGGAGGGAGTTCCAGGATTTTGTCCGTGTGGTGTAGGTACACCCACGGCGCTGTTAGGGAGGGAGTTCCAGGATTTTGTCCGTGTGGTGTAGGTACACCCACGGCGCTGTTAGGGAGGGAGTTCCAGGATTTTGTCCGTGTGGTGTAGGTACACCCACGGCGCTGTTAGGGAGGGAGTTCCAGGATTTTGTCCGTGTGGTGTAGGTACACCCACGGCGCTGTTAGGGAGGGAGTTCCAGGATTTTGTCCGTGTGGTGTAGGTACACCCACGGCGCTGTTAGGGAGGGAGTTCCAGGATTTTGTCCATGTGGTGTAGGTACACCCACGGCGCTGTTAGGGAGGGAGTTCCAGGATTGTGTCCGTGTGGTGTAGGTACACACACGGCGCTGTTAGGGAGGCAGTTCCAGGACTTTGTCCCGTGTGGTGTAGGTACACCCACGGCGCTGTTAGGGAGCGAGTTCCAGGATTTTGTCCCTGTGGTGTAGGTACACCCACGGCGCTGTTAGGGAGGGAGTTCCAGGATTTTGTCC
Source organism: Isurus oxyrinchus (assembly GCA_026770705.1). Classification (NCBI taxonomy): domain Eukaryota; kingdom Metazoa; phylum Chordata; class Chondrichthyes; order Lamniformes; family Lamnidae; genus Isurus; species Isurus oxyrinchus. The sequence continues at coordinate 144,363 of JANJGN010001407.1, read as the reverse complement.
GTGTCGTGTAGGTACACACACGGCTCTGTTAGGGAGGCAGTTCCAGGATTTTGTCCCGTGTGGTGTAGGTACACCCACGGCGCTGTTAGGGAGGGTGTTCCAGGATTTTGTCTGTGTGATGTAGGTACACCCACGGCGCTGTTAGGGAGGGAGTTCCAGGATTTTGTCCCGTGTGGTGTAGGTACACCCACGGCGCTGTTAGGGAGGGAGTTCCAGGATTTTGTCTGTGTGGTGTAGGTACAACCACGGCGCTGTTAGGGAGGGAGTTCCAGGATTTTGTCCGTGTGGTGTAGGTACACCCACGGTGCTGTTAGGGAGGGAGTTCCAGGATTTTGTCCGTGTGGTGTAGGTACACCCACGGCGCTGTTAGGGAGGGAGTTCCAGCATTTTGTCCCCGTGTGGTGTAGGTACACCCACGGCGCTGTTAGGGAGGGAGTTCCAGGATTTTGTCCGTGTGGAGTAGGTACACCCACGGTGCTGTTAGGGAGGGAGTTCCAGGATTTTGTCCGTGTGGTGTAGGTACACACACGGTGCTGTTAGGGAGGGTGTTCCAGGATTTTGTCCGTGTGGTGTAGGTACACCCACGGCGCTGTTAGGGAGGGAGTTCCAGGATTTTGTCCCGTGTGGTGTAGGTACACCCACGGCGCTGTTAGGGAGGGAGTTCCAGGATTTTGTCCGTGTGGTGTAGGTACACCCACGGCGCTGTTAGGGAGGGAGTTCCAGGATTTTGTCCGTGTGGTGTAGGTACACCCACGGCGCTGTTAGGGAGGGAGTTCCAGGATTTTGTCCGTGTGGTGTAGGTACACCCACGGCGCTGTTAGGGAGGGAGTTCCAGGATTTTGTCCCTGTGGTGTAGGTACACCCACGGCGCTGTTAGGGAGGGAGGTCCAGGATTTTGTCCGTGTGGTGTAGGTACACCCACGGCGCTGTTAGGGAGGGAGTTCCAGGATTTTGTCCGTGTGGTGTAGGTACACCCACGGCGCTGTTAGGCAGGGAGTTCCAGGATTTTGTCCGTGTGGTGTAGGTACACCCACGGCGCTGTTAGGGAGGGAGTTCCAGGATTTTGTCCGTGTGGTGTAGGTACACCCACGGCGCTGTTAGGGAGGGAGTTCCAGGATTTTGTCTGTGTGGTGTAGGTACACCCACGGCGCTGTTAGAGAGGGAGTTCCAGGATTTTGTCCCTGTGGTGTAGGTACACCCACGGTGCTGTTAGGGAGGGAGTTCCAGGATTTTGTCCGTGTGGTGTAGGTACACCCACGGCGCTGTTAGGGAGGGAGTTCCAGGATTTTGTCCCCGTGTGGTGTAGGTACACCCACGGCGCTGTTAGGGAGGGATTTGCAGGATTTTGTCCCCGTGTGGTGTAGGTACACCCACGGTGCTGTTAGGGAGGGAGTTCCAGGATTTTGTCCCCGTGTGGTGTAGGTACACCCACGGCGCTGTTAGGGAGGGAGTTCCAGGATTTGGACCCAGTGACAGTGAAGGAACGGCCGATATATTTCCAAGTCGGGATGGTGAGGGGCTCGGAGGTGAACGTCCAGGTGGTGGGTGTTCCCCATGTGTCTGCTGCCCTCGTCCTTCTGGACGGTAGAGGTGGTGGGTTTAGGCGGTGCTGTTGAAGGAGCCTTGGCGAATGTTACTTGCCACATATCTACCCAAGCCTTAACGCTGTCCAGGTGTGACTGCACATCCGCACAGGCTTACTACAGTACTCTTTCACAGCATGTGGGTGTCGCTGGCTAGGCCAGTCTTTATTGCCCAGCCCTAATTGCCCCCTTGCTCTAAATGCTCCCAGAGGGCTTTTGGGAGCCAACCACCGGGCTGTGGGTCTGGAGTCACATGGAGGCCAGACCAGGATCAGGGCAGATTTCCTTTCCTAAAGGGGATTAGTCAAGCGGAGGGGGTTTCACACCAATGGGCACCGGTTTCATACTCATCATCAGACATCTGAGTGCAGAGTTATCTCCAGGGTGGAACTGGAACCCAGGTCCCCTCAGCATTACCCCGGGGCTGTTTGGGTCACTAGATTCGGCGATGATACGGACGTCGCTAGCAGCTCCAGACTGCTTCACGACCTGAGGAGTGGTGGACAGGGCTGACCATCTCCACTGCTCAGCGTGTGACCACCCCCCGCCCCCCCAGTCACATCGAATGATGTGCGAGCATCACCCGGAGTTGGGACTGCCGAGAGAGAGAGAGAGAGAGAGAGAGAGGGAGAGAGAGAGAGAGAGAGAGAGAGGGAGACATTTCAAGTCCCAGACCCGCTTGGGCCATCTGCAGGCTGGGCTGGACCATCGGAGAGCGATGGTCATCCCTTGCCCAGCCAGACAGAGCTGACCACACCGTAGAATCCCGACAAACTGGGGAGCTGGTCACACCTTCTCTCAGCTGAGCGCAGCCCCTAGTCCCTGGCTGGACAGTGTTAAACTCAGGCAGGTCCACAGCAGCAGGGAGAGGGGTAGATCTTCCCCGGAACTAGACCCATTTTCTCCCTGTCCCTCTCTGTCTCTCTCTCTCTCTCACGTCACCTCTGGGGTTCAGCTCGCTCTCTGTTCCACCTTTGCAGCTAGGCTCTAGTGTTGTCTGGGAGCTGAGTGGCTGAACTGAGTAACAGTGAGAGCGGGTTAGCACGGAGAAAGTGCGTCTGATGCCACCATCAATAATCCCATCGCGTTACTGATGACAGAGCGTAAACTGCTGGGGGGGGGGGTGAGGGGGAAGCGGTAATGGGCCGGGTTGAATTTGTCCTGCTTTTTGTGTACAGGACACACCCGGACAATCCTTCCACCTTAACCGGGGAGATGCCAGTGTTGTGGCTGTACTGGAACAGCTTGGCTCGGGGGCTCCAGCTCACAGTCCGGTTGCTGTCAGGGCCCTGATATTCTGACCCAGGCCCCTCTTCACCTCTTTGAAGTTAACTTGCCTCTAGTTAATGTATTATTGTGCTTTATCGCTGCTGGCCCATCAACTGTTTTAAAGCTTAGATGTTATGATCACTCTTCCCCAGATGCTCTCCCACTGTGACACATGTCTCAAGGGGTTTTTTTTTTATTGAACAAATTTCTCCTGAATACACATCAACAAACTCTATATACAATTTAGCAAAAGATCAGTGGCTTTATCTGCTCCACAGCCCAACGGATGACCCACAGTTCATTGTTGACCCGCTCCTCAACTCCCGACTTTCAGTTTGAACAGCAGCTTACCCTCAGGGCACTGAGCACAAGGAGCGGGGGGTGGGGGGTGCTGGGGGGTGTTGTGGGGGCTGGTGGGTGGGGAGGGTGGCTGGGAGTTAATGGTCAGGAGCTAACAATGAGGGGGATTGATGGTGAAGGGGTCACGGCGAGTTAGTGGGTAACTGAACAGGGGGGTTACCCCTGAGGGAATGGGGCATGTGTGAGGAGACCCTGCCAGGAAATAAAATACACAGTCCTGGAACGTTCACCCTGGACAGGGAACGTCAAATCCCCGCATGGATGTGTTAGGGTTCACCATTTACCCTGGTGACAGGGACACGGCTGTATTCAGCCGCTGCCTGTGCATGTGAGTAGAGGGACCTGCAGGACTTGGGGGGAGCAGAAAGCACAGTCAGTGACTTAACCCATTCGCAACGATGATTCCGGTCGATTCCAGTACCCCAGCGAGAGGCCAGTCAAACACTGAGGGCTCCCAGCACTGCAGCCTGGAGGGGAAGGACCGACCTGTTGGAACCTCCAGTCGAAGATCTAGAAAGCGAACTCAGCAACACTGAGGATCAGCAGAGCAGACAAGCGGGTCACCGAGAGGCTTTTCACGCCCAGTCTACTGGGGCAATTCGATTTACTGGGTGTTACTGACGAATTGGAACCAACCAGGGATCTATTCAGGGACGTTGCTGTATTGGAACCAACCAGGGATCCATTCAGGGACGTTGTTGTATTGGAACCAACCAGGGATCCATTCAGGGACGTTGCTGTATTGGAACCAACCAGGGATCCATTCAGGGACGTGGTTGTATTGGAACCAACCAGGGATCCATTCAGGGACGTTGTTGTATTGGAACCCATCAGGGATCCATTCGGGGACGTCGGTGTATTGGAACCAATCAGGGATCCATTCAGGGACGTTGGTGTATTGGAACCAATCAGGGATCCATTCAGTGAGGTTGGTGCATTGGAACCAATCAGGGATCCATTCAGGGATATTGGTGCATTGGAACCAATCAGGGATCCATTTAGTGATGTTGGTGCATTGGAATCAATCAGGGATCCATTCAGTGACATTGGTGTATTGGAACCAATCAGGGATCCATTCAGTGATGCCAGTGTATTGGAATCAGTCAGGGATCCATTCAGTGATGTTGATGTATTGAGGCCAATCAGGGATCCATTCAGTGACATTGGTGTATTGGAACCAATCAGGGATCCATTCAGTGATGTTGCTGTATTGGGATCAATCAGGGATCCACTCAGTGGTGTTGGTGCATTGGAACCAATCAGGGATCCACTCAGTGGTGTTGGTGTATTGGAACCAATCAGGGATCCACTCAGTGGTGCTGGTGTATTGGAACCAATCAGGGATCCACTCAGTGACACCGGTGTATTGGAACCAATCAGGGATCCACTCAGTGATGTTGGTGTGTTGGAATCAATCAGGGATCTACTCAGTGATGTTGATGTATTGGAGCCAATCAGGAGTCCATTCAGTGAAGTTGGTGCATTGGAATCAATCAGGGATCCACTCAGTGACATTGGTGCATTGGAACCAATCAGGGATCCATTCAGTGATGTGGGTGCATTGGAACCAATCAGGGATCCACTCAGTGATGTTGGTGCATTGGAACCAATCAGGGATCCACTCAGTGATGTTGGTATATTGGAACCAATCAGGGATCTACTCAGTGACGGTGCATTGGGGCCAATCAGGGATCCATTCAGTGACGCCGATGTATTGGAACCAATCAGGGATCCATTCAGTGACATTGGTGTATTGTAATCAGTCAGTGATCTATTCAATGGTGGTGCTGTATTGTAATGAGTCGGTGATCTATTCAATAGCAAGCCTGTATTGTAATCAGTCGGTAATCTTTTCAATGATGATGCTGTGCCATAATCAGTTGGTAATCTCTTCAGTGACATTGCTGTTGTGGAACCACTTGGCGATCTATTCAACGATGATATCATACTGTAATCAGTCAGTGATCTATTCAATGACAAGCCTGCATTGTAATCAGTCAGTGATCGATTCAATAACGATGCTCTACCATAACCAGTCGGTGATCTATTCACCGATTGTGCTGTATTGTAATCGGTCAGTGATCTATTCACTGATGGTGCTGTATTGTAATCGGTCAGTGATCTATTCACCGATGGTGCTGTATTGTAATCGGCCAGTGATCTATTCACCGATGGTGCTGTATTGTAATCGGCCAGTGATTGATTCAATGATGATGCTATACCATAATCAGTTGGTGATCTATTCAGTGACATTGCTGTAGTGGAATCACTTGGTGATCTATTCAATAACAATGGCATATTGAAATCAGTTGGTGATCTACTCAGTGATGATGTTGCATTGTAATCAGTTGGTGATCTATTCAACAAAGATGCTATATTGTAATCAGATAGTGATGTTGCTGTAGTGGAAACATCTGGTGATCTATTCAGTGATGATGCAGAATTGTAATCAGTCAGTGATCTATTCAATGATGACACAGTATTGAAATCTGTTGGTGATCTATTCAGTGATGCTGCTGCATTGTAATCATTTGGTGATCTATTCAACAACTGTGCGGTATTGTAATCAGCTGGTGATCTACTAGGTGATGCTGCTGCTTTGTAACCAGTTGGTGATCTATTCAGTGATGATTGTGCGTTGTAATCAGTTGGTGATCTACTCAACAAAGATGCTGTATTGTAATCAGTTAGTGATCTACTCAGTGACATTGCTGTAGTGGAATCACTTGGCGATCTATTAAATGACGATGCGATATTGAAATCAGTTGATGATCTACTCAGTGATGGTGGTGCATTGTAACCAGTTGGTGATCTATTCAACAAAGATGCTGTATTGTAATCAGTTGGTGATCTATTCAACAAAGATGTTACATTGTAATCAGTTGGTGATCTATCCAGTGATGGTGGTGCATTGTAATCAGTTGGTGATCTATTCAGTGATATTGCTGTAGTGGAATCATCTGGTGACCTAATCAACAATGGTGCTCTATTGTAATCAGTCGGTGATCTATTCAATGATGATGCAGTATTGAAATCAGTTGGTGATCTATTCAGTGATGCTGCTACATTGTAATCAGGTGGTGATCTATTCACTGATGATGTAATACTGAAATCAGTTAGTGATCTACTCAGTGATGCTGCTACATTGTAATCAGTCGGTGATCTATTCAATGATGATGCAGTATTGAAATCAGTTAGTGATCTACTCAGTGATGCTGCTACATTGTAATCAGGTGGTGATCTATCCAAGGATGATAGTGCATTATAATCAGTTGGTGATCTATTCAGTGATGCTGCTACATTGTAATCAGGTGGTGATCTATTCAATGATGATGCAGTATTGAAATCAGTTAGTGATCTACTCAGTGATGCTGCTACATTGTAATCAGGTGGTGATCTATCCAGTGATGATGGTGCATCATAATCAGTTGGTGATCTATTCAACAAAGATGCTGTATTGAAACCACTTTGTGATCTATTCATTGACATTGCTGTAGTGGAATCATTTGGTGATCTATTAAATGATATTGCCATATTGAAATCAGTTGATCTACTCAATGATGCTGGTGCATTGTAATCAGTTGGTGATCTATTCAATGATGACACAGTACTGAAATCAGTTGGTGATCTACTCAGTGATGCGGGTGCATTGTAATCAGTTGGTGATCTGTTCAATGATTTCACAGTACTGAAATCAGTTGGCGATCTACTCAGTGATGCTGGTGCATTGTAATCAGTTGGTGATCTGTTCAATGATGACACAGTACTGAAATCAGTTGGTGATCTACTCAGTGATGATGCTACATTGTAATCGGGTGGTGATCTATTCAATGATGACACAGTACTGAAATCAGTTGGTGATCTACTCAGTGATGCTGCTACATTGTAATCAGGTGGTGATCTATTCAATGATGACACAGTACTGAAATCAGTTGGAGATCTACTCAGTGATGCTGCTACATTGTAATCAGGTGGTGATCTATCCAGTGATGATGGTGCATCATAATCAGTTGGTGATCTATTCAACAAAGATGCTGTATTGAAATCACTTTGTGATCTAATCGGTGACATTGCTGTAGTGGAATCATTTGGTGATCTATTAAATGATGATAGCGTATTGAAAACAGCTGGTGATCTACTCAGTGATGCTGCTGTATTGTAATCAGTTGGTGATCTGTTTAGTGATATTGCTGTAGTGGAATCATTTGGTAATCTAATCAACAACCGTGATGTCACGTATTCAGCAGATCTATTCAATGATGATGCAGCATCTGTTGTATTGATATCAACCCATGAGCCAATCGGTGGGGTCTTTGCACTGGACTGATCTGATGACCCAGTTGGTGGTGTTTTTGTATTTGAGTACATCAGTGAGCCAATCAGTGTGGCTGGTACATTGGGACTAATCACTGATTCAGTCAGTGGGTCTGTTGTACTGGTGTCAATCCATGAACCAATCAGAGGGGGCTTTGTAATGGTGGGAGTCATTGAGCCAATCGGTGGGGTGTTTGTAATGGGATTCATCAATGAGCCAATCAGTGGCGTACTTGTACGGGTGTCAGTTGATGAGCCAATCAGTGGGGTATTTGTAACTGTGTCAGTTGATGAGCCAATCATTGGGGTCTTTGTACTGGAGTCCGTCAATGAACCAATCCGTGGGACCTTTGTACGGGTGTGAGTCAATGAGCCAATCAGTGGGGATTTTGTACTGGGATTCCTCAAAGAGCCAATCAGTGAGGCCTTTGTACTGGGATTCATCAATGAGCCAATCAGTGGGGTCTTTGTATGGATGTGATTCAATGAGCCAATCAGTGGGGCCTTTGTACTGGAGTCAGTGAATGAACCAATCAGTGGGACCTTTGTACTGGGATTCATCAATGATCCAATTGATGGAGTGTCTATACTGATAATTATCGATGAGCCAATCAGTGGGGCCCTTGTACTGGTGTCAGTCAATGAGCCAATCAGTGGGGCACTTGTACTGGCGTCAGACAATGAGCCAATCAGTGGGGCCCTTGTACTGGCGTCAGACAATGAGCCAATCAGTGGGGCCCTTGTACTGGTGTCAGTCAATGAGCCAATCAGTGGGGCCCTTGTACTGGTGTCAGACAATGAGCCAATCAGTGGGGCCTTTCTAGTTGATGAGCCAATCAGTGGGGCTGTTACATTGGGGCTAATCAATGATTCAATCAGTAGGGCCTTTGTACTGCCTTCAGTCAATGAGCCAATCAGTGGGTCTGTTGTATTGATATCAATCCATGAGCCAATCAGTGGGGTCTTGGTACTGGGATTCATCAATGAGCCAGTCGGTGGAGTCTTTGTCCTGGGATTCATCGATAAGTCAACCAGTGGGGTCTTTGTCCGAATGTGATTCCACGAGCCAATCAGTGGGGTCTTTGTACTATTGTCAGTGAATGAGCCAATCAGTGGGGTCTTTGTCCTGGGATTCCTCAATGATCTAATCAGCGGGGTCTTTGTACGGATGTGACTCCATGAGCCAATCAGCGGGGCCTTTGTACGGGTGTGACTCCATGAGCCAATCAGTGGGGCCTTTGTACGGGTGTGACTCCATGAGCCAATCAGTGGGGCCTTTGTACGGGTGTGACTCCATGAGCCAATCAGTGGGGCCTTTGTACGGGTGTCACTCCATGAGCCAATCAGTGGGGCCTTTGTACGGGTGTCACTCCATGAGCCAATCAGTGGGGCCTTTGTACTGGAGTCAGTCAATGAACCAATCAGTGGGGCCTTTGTACTGGAGTCAGTCAATGAACCAATCAGTGGGGTCTTTGTCCTGGGATTCCTCAAGGATCCAATTGATGGAGTCTTTATACTGATATTTTTCGATGAGCCAATCAGTGGGGCCCTTGTACTGGTGTCAGTCAATGAGCCAATCAGTGGGGCCCTTGTACTGGTGTCAGTCAATGATGATGCCATTGTGTCTGAGCCAATTAATAGTGACTTTCTAGTGAGATCAGTTGCTGATGAAATTGTACTGGAGCCAATCAGTGGTGTGGTTCGTGTCAGGCCGCTTGATGATGCCATTGTTTTGGAGCCAATCAATATTGCTGATCCACTGAGGCCAGTTGTTGATATCATTCTACTGGAGCCAATCAATGTTGCTCTTCTTGTGAAACTAATCACAGTCGGTCTA